>CM061531.1:219373060-219475560 GCA_030545055.2 Neoaliturus tenellus
TTTCATTTGATTTTAAACTCCACAAGACCAATCTTAAAATTTTTAGAATTTCAATTCAAGATTATAACGAAATAAGATTTTTATAGCGTAAAGACATATATACATATTATTTTTATCTTATAACTATTTTATCTTGCAAAGTTTTAAGATAATCATTCGAGCCGTTTTCGAGATCCATGTGCACAGTGGCGTAACTGATTTTTACGGGCCCCCCTGCAAACTTATTTTTGGGCCCCCTCCGATAGGTCCAGTCACCGGTTATCACTGTTTCTCATCAGCAAATCAGTGTTAACCAATGGTTAAGGTGGTGGTAGTTCTTTTGATTACTTATCTTTCACAAAAAATATTTATTTAGACAAAGTTAAAATATTAATACATGTACAGTAATTATTGTAACATTGCAGCCGTAATTGTGGCTACTATATTTTAAATTTGTATAGCCTACTTTTATTCAGATTGCAACTAGACCTACAGTCTATCCTTTTAAAGAAATTAAGCCTATCTGATTGTTTGTTTTATAATTTTACCCTCTCTTGGACATGTTATAAAAAATGAAAGTAACAAAACTCAATGTATCTTTTTTGTGTTTTATTTATCATACAGTAAGGGGTTAACCGAGACTTTCTTGTTGGTTTTAATTCACTTTTGTAACAGTATCATGGTAATTAGGCTTTGCGGTTAACGTCAACTATACCTTTCACAGGTGACAGCTGTTCCAAAACCCATGCTTAAAAGTAGCATTATTTTATTTTTAATTTAACTTTCATATTACGTTGACTTGATGGTAACCCATATGACCAATGTTATAAAAAATTCCAATTGTTAAACTTAGTTAAAAATAAATTTTTCTGGGGTTTAGGATATTTCTAAACTTAAAATTGCGCTTGGACCGAAAAAAATCCCAAATGAAAAGTTTACAAAACCTACGTGCTACATTTAGAGGTCGGTGGAAAGTACATCACCACAGACATTCCTCGTATTGTAGTATAGTAGGCCTATTGTTTAGCTAACACCAAGGATTCATAACTCTAAGCACAATGAATAACACGTGTTTTAAGAAGGAAAAAACAAATCCAACTTTTCAAGTAATTAATGACACCATTGTTATCGGCATTTAAAGTGTTTTTCCTATAAAAAATAAAAATTCACAATCTTAAAATTATTTTATATAGTTTTGTTCATTACAGTGAAAATTTTTTTATCGCTATTCCTCAAAAGTATTTGTTTTGTCTTCATTGGAACTTCTTAGCTTTTCCGGAGTTTTGGGAAGTTTTATTCACGGTAGTGTACATATTCAATGCTATTACTTAGTTTACTTAATACACTAAGATTTTCTTGGTACATTGTGCTTTATAGATAGTTTTTCATTAACTTCAATTCTGAAAAGGATTCGAAAAATAAATTGTCGCAACACAGCGCACCGAATTGCACCGCGCGGCAGTAGCGGCTGGCGGCAGACCAGCAGACTGCCTAAAGGTACTTCCACACCGAGCGCGCCGCGCTGCGCCGCTCTGCAACGCGCTGCGCAAAGCATATTGCGCTGCGCGAAACTGCGCAAAACTGCGCGGAACAGAGCGCCACGTTCGTTGTTGTGCGGCTGTGATCCGTGTTGCGCGGGCCACACAATCACACCAATGTAGAAAATGGACCCGGCAAAGGCTGCTGCTTCGGTTTTTATTGTTATTTATAATGTGTTATAATGATCTGTTAAAAAGAAGGAGAAAACCACGTCGTCATCGGGCCACCACCATGTATTAATATTTTAATGTTTTATTTTATTCTTTTAATGATTGTTGAGAAATACATAAGCATTATCAAAATTATTTATTGAAAAAACAAATTTAAATAGATGTAAAGTGTAAATAGATAAAATGTAAAGTGTTGTTGGCAGGTGGATGGTATACTTGTTGCAATGGAAGTTTAGGTGAAGGACTAGGACTAGACATTCGGGTAGACCAGACATTATTTATTTTTAATATGCTAATTATTGTCTTTCGGGTCCCATAACTCACTTTGAACTCGATATGCTTTCACCAGAGTCTCGATGCTCTCACGACTCCATTCAAAAGCCATTTTGATCAAACACAGGTAGTGACAGTTCGAGTCGAAACGACGCGCAGACACAACTGAGCAAATGCCCGTCCACACTGAGCGCGCAAGGGCGAACAAACTTCAAAGATGTTCGTCAAAATACCGCCATCAGTCGGATCGTGTTCGCGGATGTTCGCGAGTGCGCGAAGCTGCGCGGTTCGCCGTCCACACCAAGTGCGCCGCTCGGCGCGCACATGTTTTGCGCAGCGCGGCGCAGCTCTGCGCGTTCGGTGTGGAAGTACCTAAAAACGTAACTGTAAAAATATTTTGATATTTTTTAAAAGTTATATTCCGGACATTTTGAAAATATAATGGCACCATATCAAATTGCTATAACATGAGTAAAAAAATTATTAAACATGTTTCCCAATACACGGACCCCGTCCGCGGGCCCCTTTAGCTGCGGGCCCCCTTCACCGCGGGCTCTGCGGGCCCCTCTGTTACGCCCCTGCATGTGCAAATACATACCTACAGATATACTTTACTCATATTAGAGTATAGGAAATTGATTGTGATCAAAGAGTCTTCAAAGGGCTACAGTAACATTTAAGTAAGCGATGTGACGCGACGACGCGGTAGCAGTTCCACCACCGACCCGGGAAGACATTCCCCGCCGCCGTGGCCGTGATTCAGCCTCGACGCGGCTTACCGCGAACATTCAATGTCGGACGTCACCATAATAAAGATGGTAATCAAGTTGGGGGGCGCCGGTTTTCAATGAAACCTTGTAGACGCGTCCGTTAGGGCGCGTGCCATCTAGATGGTATCGACACGGCGAGCGATTCTCGCCCTTATTGCCCGTAGTGATAAGGTCGATCGATCCGTGATTCAATTGAAGACGCTGACGCTAATGGCGGTAGGGATCAGCGGTTGTGGCCACAAGATACATAATGCAGTTTTGGGGGAAGTCGCCGGTAATGGCAATGGAATGGTGAACGGTTTGGCCAGGGCGGCGGCGAGATGTTTAGTAAATGGCTTGAAAATAGTCCGATAAAAGTTGAGCATTCATGCAAAATCCACCCAAAAACATATTGTATGTTTTAAGATGAATCACAACATTGTAGGACGAGAGGGAGTGACTCGCCAGTTACAACTTTCATAATACTTTTTTCGTGTTTTTAAATCTAGTGTCTTTTATTGATTTGCAGTCATTGGATTACAACCCCCCCTTAGATTCGTACTACTTTTCACATGGTGTCACAAAAAATCCTAGATGTGCAGCCCAAATAATGTATTTTGCAACTAAATTTTACGTATGATGATTCCTTTGAAAAATGTTATTTCTTACTTTGTGTCAGATTTTTACGGCCTTGGAAAACCATATTTGTGTCTAATTAAGTTAAACTTTGTTAGATTTTTCTCATTGACATTTACATAAAATGTATATTTGTGATTTTTTAATTATCATATTATAAAATATGTTATCTGACTGAAACTAATATAAGCGAAAAAGTGTTAATGGCCAGTTTGGTCTTACTTTAATTTTTTAATAGAACCCGAATTTGAATAAAGTATTTTTATGTATATAACTTTTGGGGTATTTATAACCTTTTACGGTTGGTATTTAGGAGGATGTGATAGAACAATAAAAAGGCTAGTGAAAAGAGCGTTTTATGTAGACGAAAAGAAACTGAATCATGGGTTATTAGTAAACAGCGATCAATGTACTATTACCATTACGAAAAATGATTCCAATATTATTAACATCATGGAAAATATTACGCTCAAACAAGACTTATGTTGAAAGGAACACTTTTTTACATTGAATTAGTTTACAATGACTAGTCCTACTTTTATTAAAACTTTTCTATAGTTCTTCATTTCGCCATGGTTCTCCGCTCTGCCATTATTTCTATATTATGGAAAATTACTGTGATATCACTGCAATGCAGAGCGCATTCAGACGATGATGACAGAGAAGGGACGTTTCGACGCGGATCTGCCCCAGGAGCGGCGCTACTGCCCCCCTGGGCGCCACCCAAGCTGCGAGGATGCGCTGTATACTGCCAGCGAGGAGCGCGGCCGACTCACTTGAGAAGACTTTTAATTAGGTCATAAAAATAATTAAACCGTTGAAATTAAAAAGTTTGGAGTGAGAAGAGATTAAAATCAAACGGGTACTTCCAGTAGTATGGATTAACTTACATATTTTTATGAAGCAATGATTTGTCAAACTTGCCGATACGTTTAAAAGCTTCAAATTGAATTTTTCTAGTTTTTCATCTCACAAAGTTAAATGTCTCAAAGGTTCTTTAAGGGGACTAGGCACTTGGCCAAGATAGATGCACTCCTATATGCCTATTCGGTGAAAACCATCGAAACCTTAGATTGAGCACATTAAAGGATTAATAATACGATATTTTATACTGTACCAGAGTACCCTTGGAAGACTTGTTCTTTTGATATATAGAACATAGGACCCATCACTAACAGCAATAAAATGTATTTAAAAACGTTATTACAGTATTATTGTATAAATATTGTATTTAATAATTAAATTTTTCCTTATTATTTAAATGTCTGAAATAATTCTTCTATAAATGTATAACAATTTTAATGTATTTTGAATGGTCTTATTTATGAATATGTTAAAATTTATTTGCGATATTTTATAGCTACCAAAATAACAATTAATTATAAAGTTTTAAAATAGCTGACAGCCCGTTAAAAATTGCGGGTATTTTTATGGGTATTGTTCTTGAAATTTTTGGCTTTATAAGTAATAATGAGTATAATAATGAGTAATGTAATAATGAGTATTTTAGAATCCAAAGATTACGCTTTTGTTCTTTTTTTGAAACGAAGAGTTTATTAGTTGATCGTTTGAATTGCATTTGCACCAGAGTTGACAGAAAAAAGTTGACAGCTTTTACTATTTATATGGCTTAAGTCGACCACGTTTAGTTGTCAACTCTTGTGTAAACGCACTTGATATTAAAGCAAGTTTAAATACTGTAACTCCAATCGTCTATTATAAGTAAACACCCTTTTAATACGGTAACTAAAGTTTTATATATTAGCTGTTAAATATTTAATTTACTACTTTCAAAATAACTGCAACCTCAGTGTCCTTGCTTCCACTTTTTATCCGTCAGTGACAGAAATGAATATTTCTGCATTATTTACAAAAAATTCTTTGTAAACCAGTACCTACATAACATTTTTCTAAATAATACTTTGCAAATTAAGTAGTGGTGTATCAATGGAAGATATGGATCACCTGGATCAGTAATAAAATAAACAAAATAACGTCTTAGATCGGTCTAAATAAGGTTTAATTTTAATTTCACGGTGTTATAAGGCATTTTCTCAAAGATTCCATTTTTATTATCATCTAAAGGGCCAAAAGAAATCAATTGACTCCAAAATGGCCATATGATCTGTTTAGTAACTTTCTCTCTAGACACTCAAATGCACTCCTTTATTATACCATGAGGAACGGTCAATAAATTCTTCTAACGTAAAACGTTTTATCCCCAAATCACCAACGACTGGCGACTACATTAAAGAAGTAAATAAATAAGCAACCCCTCTCCTAAAACATTAAAGCGTTTTTGAACAAAAATTAAGAGTCACTTAAGAACAAGCTTATCTCGACGATCGTGTTCCTCTCTACTGTGAAAGGGGGGAGGGGGTAATTTAGCGAAGGAGTTGAAGAGTTGGCCGGTACGTGATTCTTAATAGTAGATAATTAAGAAGATAGTGGTGACAACAGCGAGCAGGAAGGGAGTGTTGCTTTAACTGTTCCTTTAATTAAAACAACAGCGTCGTAGCTGTTATGATGCAGTGTTCGACAGTGCTTGGTATGCCGGTCCCCGCTAGAGTGAGCAAGAGGGCACCCCAGGGACTCTCTGTCTCCCTTGCTCCTATTACTCCTTGATCGGTCGATTACTCATGTGGTCTCGTTATAAAGAGAGACACGTTTTTTGTTAAAGGGGACACTATGGTATAAATTGGACTCATCTTCAATTGTTTGCAATCCAGCACAGATTGGGATTTGTATGCGTTTCCCAGCCCTAGGTTGCATCATCAGCTGGTGAGATTAAGTCTGAATCTATTTATGAGTAGATCCATCAAGTGATTTAAAATTACATTAAGAACTACTTTCGACATGCACAAACACAAACACGAACAACACCATTCGTGGTTGTAAAGACGAAAAATGTTCTTTATAAATGACCATTTTATAATAAATAAATAAATAACCATAATTTCAATATCAAGAACATTGGACCGATACCAACTGTTTTATAAAGTTGGTTGATTTTTATAAAATTATTGGTGAGTCCAATTTATAAAGCAATTCCTAGTTTTGGCTTTATAACTTTCACCAAGTCTTAGAGTGAGACTGAGAATGCAAAACGTCTTTTTTCGCAAGAACCAAAGTACTTCCTAACCTAAACCATTGACCATAAAAACACTTCCACTACCAGACTACTTCTATGGTGAATGCCTAAACCGAACGGAATCCTGACAAGTTTAGGATAAAACATATTTTATAACAAGAAAAATGTTTAATATTCACATTAAAAATACTCTAAATAATGCATTACTTTGCAAACTATTTAAAAATAAAATAAATAGATTTACAACATGCCTAAATCATTTTCATACTAAACATACAGATACGAAAAATACTCAAACACGTATAAAAGTAACCGTAAAAGCAAAGCGGTCTCGGCATTCGGGGGAAGTGTGATGTCTGTGTTAGCAACAAATACAACAGAGGCATTCTTGCTTCTCTCGGGGAGGAAATAAGTGCCATCCATTACGGTCGCTGGTTTAGCGATAACATCGTAATTGAGTCTAGGCGTGCCAACCGATTTGCACCCTTATGGCGGCAGTCTTTGTAGCCGGGGGAAAATGAAGTGGCAGTATTGAAAGTAATCTAACTTGTCCCCCATGAGGGACTAATGCTCGAATAACGAGCCCCCCAACCACAATCTCCTGATTTCAGCTAATCTTAAACTGCGCCTAAGGGTCGGAACGGTGCGGTGCGCCGCAACAAATTGTCAGCATTCAAATTGTCCAGGCATTGTCTCAAGTTGGCATACATTACCAGGGGATTTTCATAGTAATTGCTATTTACAACCTTGACAAACGATCTGGTGATGAGAGTGTGCGACTTGTTATTGGGGAGCTTAATGTGTGATGTATGATGGGCTTGGGTAACAATATTAGAGTGTTCTAAGAGATCCATTAAGAGTTTTTATTAAGATTGTATTTATGTGTAGCTTATATAAATAGAATTTATTTACTGTGCAAAATTAATAAGTGTTAATTTTTTTTAGGAAGGCAAATGTGGGGCCTTCAATTATTGGCAAACAATAAAATAGACAGACTAAAGGACATTAGGTTTTATTAAAAATACTGTATCCAGTGTCTTTTGGTGTGAGGGAGATTATCTTATCATAGTGTATTTTATCATAGTAATTACTAAACCTGTATGGTAAAATAATTATTGAAGAAAAATATTAAACTAAACACGATGATATCGAACAAGAAATTTTCAGAATTGTTTAAACTTGTAGTTTTACTTTCTTAAAACCAATGCGATTTTATAAGTTTTATAGCACGATTTAGTCAAGAATTATATCTGCAAAATTGAAATATTTGTCAATTTAGAGATTTAGTTACCATACAAAGAAATTAATATAAAAAATCAATTCTAAAACATACAACAATAACTGTACAGAATATTTATTATTCTTATATTTATTAGCGTACTTATTATTACACCTGGCTATATTTCGTTGAGGATGGGGGATATTGTTTGATTTTATGATCTAAAATTAAGTAAAAAATAAAAATAACGGGTTGTCTGGTGGCGGCAGGCCGCAGTGCGGGGTACATTAGACCGGACATATCTCAACCTGCGGTGCTGTAACACACTACCCCCATCCCGTGTGATACTGGCCATCGTTCGTTATACTGATGGCGATATATCACTGCAGGCAGCGACCGGGTCGTTTTACACCGGGAAAACAAACTGTAGGTGAAAATGGAAATCGGAATATACAAAAAAACATATTTTACCTTTAAATATTATGAAATATGCGTAGTTGTCTTCGTTTATAAAATTTAAGTTGTCAATATCCATATTTATGGAACTATATCAAAGGAAATGGTGGTTGTACTTCTCTGAGATGAGATTGAGGTGACGTCTGGCTATTTTATTCTATAGGGGAAGGTATCATTCTTATCATATTATGATATTTCTCAAGGGATGATCTATTGGACATTGAACTAAAGCTCTAAGACAAACCAGTCCATCCAAAACTCTTTAGTCACAAGGTGGGAGTTAACTCTGGCTAGAATACGTGACTTAATACCGTGACCGTATCTTGCTGTCTTTAGATCACCGTACAGGCCTATTGGGCCATGGTGACGGGCAGTGAAGCTTAAAAAAAATAAAAATAAAAAAATAATAAATGGATATATGCTTAGGACACCCCATAGCAGCAAACCTACACACAGTTTGCTCTTTAGAATTATGGAGAAAACATATCACTTAATTCCGATGGTCACTTGATACTAACGCAGGTATGCTGAGATAGAGGTATTTTACTAGCGTTAATTTGTAACCTGATAAGATTTATGAAATATCCTAACAAAAAGTGAAAGAATCGTTAATTCAAATTAAGCCAGAAACAAAATCAGTCGTAACGTGTGGGGAGGGGCAGTGGTGCTGGCATCTGTCTTTAAAAACGGTAATTACTACATCACTCAGTGTCTGGGCCAGCTCTTGTAACGGATAGCGCCACGCCGCCGCCGCCGCGCCGCCAGTGGCCCACAGTTCTGTTGGCCACCGGCCTTAAAGGCGAGACGGAGATTTACAAAAATTAAACCCCAATTACAAAAACACAACCGTGCCAGGAATGGTAACGTGGGGTTTTTACGGTCTAGACCCTCGTCATCCTTAATCCTTTAAGTCCCTCGACTGGACATCTCATGTAAAGTGCCGCTTTAAACATTGATTCCCCCCATTAAACGTAACCCCATCTGTGTCCCTGTCCGACGGGGATGAATTCTTTTGAAATTTCTTTGTTTGAATGTTTACATAACGAGTTGTGTCGTTTTGTGATTTAAAAAAATGTAATTCTAGAAGGATAAATGTTCTCCACCAATAGTGTTCTAATAATCAAAGATATAATTTGTAAACTTTACATAATGCAACAATTCAACAATAATGCACCAACGCATTTTTTGAGAAAATATCAATCGGTGTGTCTTTGTAAAAAACAATTTACTCACAACAGAATTGATGGCCGATTAGGCCGATAAAACATAATCACATTGTAAACAGTAATCTTAATTTTTATCCCCAACAGTTTACTATTATAGAGCTATACGAATAAGGCATAGAAACGGTTAAAAGAAAAAGAAAGTTTAAAAGAGACTGGATCCTCAGAGATTAGTAAATTTATATTTGATTTCAGATGCTAAACCGAAGAGTGGAAATTAAATTAAATTCAGAATAACTATTTGAGTAGGTTTTACTTTTAGATTGAGATATACTGGAATACAATTGATATTACTTTTCTTGTTTAGTTCAAGGGTGTTATAAAGTTATTACAATTCTAATATTAACTTATGTCTAAGGTTTTTGGAGAATTTATAACCTTTATGCAGGAGGTAAAGGAAGTCAAAAGAGCCTTAAAAATTCGATCTTCGTCGGTAAAAGAATAAACAAAGAGTGCAGGCAATAAATGTCAAATATTTTAACGGTACAATTTTGCATTAAAAATTTAAAACAAACAAAGGTGTGAATTTTTTTACAACTTTCCGACTTTGAGGTGTCACAAAATATATTGTCCTGAGATGACCTTTTGGCTAGAGAAAAGATTGCGATGGAAAAGGAAGAATACACAGTTGCAAGGTGCAAATTTGTTGAATTAATTCTGTTATTGAATTATTTTACCTAATTGTTTTCGATCCAGCTATATGAACGGATCAAGCGTTTCTATCTACACTAATCAAAGTAGTTTTAAAAATTACGCAATTTAACTGTACCTTTTTTACAATTAAATGTTTTTGTTCCTATTTTTCCATTTTTTATATTCTGGTGTTATATTATATGTTATATTGCTACTTTCCGAACCGTATTCTAATGTTTAAATAATATTTAATCGATTTTTCACAGTCCTTATTAATTATTGATTATCATTGTCATTATCATATTGTATCTTGTTTTATTTAGTTACACTTCATTTTTATTCTTAATATAGCTTTAGTTTTTTTTTTCATTGTAAGCATATTCCTGTGTATTTTTAAGATGACAGTGAAGTGACCGACAACTGACTCATCTCCAGCCACAGACGTATAGTCTAATTGGGGATTATTTTGTTCCTTTGTTTTTTCACTTTATTATTGTACATGAATTATCAGGAAATAAAGTTTATTTGATATGATTTTATTCAAAAGTTTTGAGAAGTAAAACCCAACATTTACTACATATGGTCTCTTTAAAGTCTGTTTAGTATTTTCAAGCCATACGTTTTGTACCGAAAGTATAACAGTATATGATGGATTCGCCCACGGCTCGATGGGGGCTCCGCCCCCATGCCCCCTTAGGGGTTGCCCAGAATTTATTAATTGTTGTAAAAGTCGCATATACCAATGAATACCATTGCATATACTGAACACACTACAAATAAATATAATTAGTACCCTTAGCCACGACAAAGACAGAACCGGATAGTAACCACTTTTCATAAACAATTAAAATTCTAAAAAAAATATTGGTTGTGATTATAATGGGTGGGTATTATTCAAAACGCAAAATAAATGAGTTTGTAAGTAATTAAAATATATTCGATTACGGCTCTTTTTCAGAGGCTCATTCCCCAAACCCTATTCCTAATTCCCCTGAATTCTGTAAAGGTCAATGGAGTTGGGAATAAATTTATTATGTAGGTATTGTATAAGTATTTACTTAAAGCTGATAAACTTATAATTCAGATGATAGAGTGGATGTTCTGTAAATAAGTTTTGCATAATAAGTAAGGTATTGAGTAAGATTAGTGTCGACTTAAGTAGTATGATAATAATTTTAATTTAGGAGTTTTGGCAGGAATTTAATTGGTTTTAAAGTATTAATTTTCATTGAAGTAGATTAAAATGAAGGCGTTGGAATGGGAAGAATACTTGTAATTTTTTGTATTTAGCACAAAAGTTATAAAATAAATACTATAAAAAAATTGATGAAAAAATTAAAGTGATAAACTGATTAAAAAGTGTGCAGTACATCATCTAAAACAATGACAAATTCCATAAAAACAAAGCAATTGGAAATCTTAACCAAGTGGATGAAACCCGCAAAAAATACCACTAATATTCACAGAAAAAAAAAAAAAACTATTTAGTTACTATCCTTCAATTGGTTGTGTTGCAATCCCGAGGAATAACATAGCAATCCGTTAATACAAAGGTTGCCGGTTCGATCCTGAGAAAGGTTAGTAGCTTTTTAAAGCATCAATTCCGGATCCAGTTGTCATTGGGCTATTAATTAATGATGCTTTCTAACAACTGGTCGATGTTAGATAGTAACAAGACTGTGGTTTGGACCGTTCCCCGTCGAAACGTTAAAAAATGCCACTGGCGTAAATACACAAATAAAATGTCATATTTCTTTTGGGTAAAAGTGTTTGGTCGCTAAATTTCAAAATCAGATAGTTTTCTGTGGGGCAGGAAAAAAATAAAAAAGCTTTATAGTTTAAATGAAAATAATGTACTGCCACCTTTTTTTTAACTAAACGTTAACCTAGTACGCACTAAATAAGAAATAAATTGTGTAATCTGCTATTTTACATGATTTTTTTGTGTAAAATTTAAATTAGCATGTTATTACGTTAAGTCAATGATGTATTTCCTAATGGGTTGTTTAGAAATTAAGTGCAATCCCAAGTAAAGAACCATTTTTGGGAGCGCTATCGTGCAAATATGATACTGTCTTACTTGGTGTCCCAAACTACCCGTGCACCTCTTTTAAAATTGTTTCTAAAACAAATTGTGCCGTTGTAGGTAAACCAGTTGACTCTGATTTCATTGTACAGGGTGGACCAGACATAATTGCAAGGCGACTTTAAAATTTAATATTTTTAACCCTGATCCTAACGATTTAGAAGAATAAAGAGATTGGAATTAATTTTTTGGGAAAATTATCACATCCATTATATTTGAACATTTTACATAAAACAGAACTTTTTAAGCATAAAAATATCTGAGAACCTCATTTTAAATTATGTACCATCATGAAACATCAATTATCAAGTGATTAGTTTTACTAAACTTTTGAATACATTTTCACTAATCTCCGTCATATTGTATATTTTATGGAAAACCAAAAAATAATTGGACAAAACTGAAAATTTATTTTGGAAAAATATTTAAAGAGTGTAAGACATTTTTGTGCTGAAACATGTTTGCTTAACCAAATATGTTAAGGGTATATTTGGAAATATTTTCCATGTTATTCTTATTAGAAAAATCTAAATTTCAACCGCCAATGTTCTCTAAACCTTTAGAACTACACGTACAAGATCAAATTGTAAAGTTATCTTAAAATTAAGTGTCAAATTCAAAGATGTAATTAAAACTTGGGGTTTGTATTCGAAATTAGGGACTTCCGGTCTGGAAAGGTGATTTCTGGTACACACTGTACATTGAAATTATTACTCTCAGTTGAAAGACAGCTTATCCATTAATCTCCATTGTAAACCTTCTATCACTATGAGACGAATGAAACTTTACAATTCTATAAGTTTCGTAACACCGGAGTGTACAATAAATTAGTTCAACACAATAAGTAGGAGTGTACTAAACATGTTAAGTGATCTACGTTACCACGGCTGTACTACGTTACCGCATCTTTACTTAATTGTTCTTTGATCTACATTACCGACACTTGTCGAATTTCTGATACCCCGATGAGTGAGTGAGTTACACATTCGGGAGTATATAATTTAGACACCATCACCTCTTCAACTAAATACCATGACGAAAATCAATTGGCAAAATGAACACCCTGAAATGTTAATGTCAGAGATTTCACACTTTACTACCCGTTAAGTATGAACAAATAACACTAATGCACATAAGACAGTATAACACAACAAATATAAAAAAATATATAATTCCACTGAAGTTATTCTTTATTCCGGAACGTGCTATTTACATGGGAGTTGGGGAAGAAAATCCTCACAACCTCCAACCACCGTCTTTGTCACAGGACAGAATGTATATTACATACAAATTTCCGATCAAAACAAATATTGAACCCTTCACAGCGATATTGAGATTGATCTTGTGACAATATTGCACAGTGGACGCAGGGTGGGTATGTTTAATATGTCATGTCTGGGAGACACGCTCCGATATTTATTTGTGTCACGTTGGCAATCTGCGTCCGGCTCCGGGAAGGCGCGTCACGCCGGTCGAATTAATAATAAAACAATATCAAACTAAACGCAGCCCACAAATCATAAGCGGGGGCCCTGCTCTGCTTCTTTGCGAACAGCGTCTTGAGTGGGGAGCATATTTTATCGGTTGATATTGTATGACAAGAACATCACGTCGTTTGGGTTCTGTAGTAGAATGCAAAAACAAAAATAAAAGTGACAAAAACAGTTATAGAATCTCATATGGGAAGGATGCAGTTTATGAACCTTGTGAGTAATGTAAACATTGGTATTATTCTTCAAATCTATCTATTTAGATTAGGCGTTTAGGAAAACAAAATGTTTAACTAACCAAAATAAGCTAGCTTAAATCAATAAATGAATGATACATTTATGTAATTTCTATATCACTTTGGTGCACACACTGATAGAAACTTCCTTACAGCTAATCTACAATTCAAATAAAATAGTATACGTTTTGCTCGAAATCGAGTACTTTATTTTAATACAATACAAATGTTAATTTTTGCTCTAAATTAATGACATCCGACCAATCCAATATTGTGAATATCTTTAATCACCAAAACCACACGTATTTACAGTTTATTATTAACAGAGATGTTTAAAATGCTTTATTTAATCCCAATGTTATTTAAATGGGAAATTTTGAGATTTCATTGGTGGATAGCGCCTTTATTTTTAGTCAGATTCTCATCAGTTTTTGGCGGAAACAACTACGACCCCCTATCCAACGACACAAAAAAAACTTAAAAATCGGTTGAAAATTATAGTAGGAGTTCTTAACACAAAAAACCCTTGGCGTATTAAATAAGTATAGATATTGAGATAAAATTATTTTTTGGGGTTTGTATAGTGTAAATAATCGGGTTAAAAATAACTTTTTCCTAATAAATTGTTTTTCAATAACGTATTAGATCTTTGACAACACCTAAAATAGGTTTTTACAAATATCGAACCCTCGTCAGACTCTCTCTAGCCTGTACAGGTTATGTATGCTCCTCTCTGTTGTTAGCCGGTGTTCTCCTCTCGCGTCACGTCTGCCGTCGGAAGCGCCCGAGTCGCACCGGCGGCGGCGAGGTTCCGCCCGGGAATGGCTTTCTCATGGTAATTCCTCCAGGGTTATCTCAAAAATGCCGTATCGGTTACCTTAATGTTCCTGCCTACGTTACTAACACATCGATAGGTTGTACGCTTTTCTTTGAAAAAATGGTTTCGGTAGTGTAAATCGGTGCCCAGCTGTAGTGTACAAACGAGGATTGAATAATTTGTTTTCAAATAAGGTTATTTGAAATACATTAGCGTTAACAAATTAAACGCAATATAGATCAAATTAAATTTCGTACTAAAACGAGGTTAAATGCTAAATCTCACAGCAGTATTAACATTTAACAAATGTTATTTTAATATGAAAACTTGTAGGCCCCAAAACTGTAATAATTATTATTTGAAATTAAATGTGTACTTTTATTTGAAAAATTTCCTTTTAATAACTTTCAATAAATATAAAATACCAATAAGTAAATAAAAGGCGATTTAAATAATAGCTCTAAGGTTAATTTTTGTTCACGTTTTGTTGGAAAATTTTTAACCTGAGGACAATTAAATTTGCAAAATAGTTTTACAACGTAATACCGCACAAACACATTCGATTTTAGGATCGTTTTTCCTTCTCCACTCTTCCCCCAATCAGAGAAGATGTTATACATCGCTATTTTGTTCTGGATTTGGGATTGCCGATACCCTTACATAAATTAAACCTTTTACGTGAGTAAGATAATGGATACAACCAATTCAGCTGAATGCAGTGATATGAGGAACAAAAGCATACTTCACATCATCACACTGCCACCCCGACGCTACGCTACCCCGCTACGCTCCACCGCCACGGCGCGGCGAGCGCTACGCTACCCCATCGCTATCCATCACCATATCGGATTTCCGCATTTTTCACCTCGTTGTTAATGACCAGGATTGAATCCGGTGTCAGTTAGCCGCTATGTCACGGCCGTCACGCGGTGACCAACTACACACATCAGATAGCGGATCGACCGGCCGGTACAACACTGATAGCGACGCTCACAGCGCGCATAATCGCCGCGCCCCCCCGCCCCCTACATTATTGCACTTTTAATTACGGTTGATCCAGATAAACGATTTATCGAGGTTTAGACCGACGGCTCAACTCGCCATCAATTCTCGGCATCATTACGTACGGCCGATGCGATGGAAATGCTCCGTTTTAATAAGCAGTTTTAATTCAGAGTGGGATTAGTTTGGAAATATCGAGTTTTTAGGTTGATTGGTGGACTGGATTTTGGGGATTTATTGAGCTTTTTGGCAATTATATTTGTATTTACACTCGAAACACATCTCGAAAGTTGAAACCATTAAAATTACCCAAAGTGCAAATTTTGTTGAACTCAGAGTAAATTGCGTATAATTGTAAACAGCGTGTAAGAAGTAGTAACCACACTTTAATATAATAAACACGGTTGACTAATCCCTTAGTTAACAATTTTCTAATAGTTTATGTATGATTTTGAAGAAGACAATTAAGTTTGTGTTTTAAGCTAATTTTCGGAAAATAGACAATGGTGTTTACAATATATCCAAAAAAAAAAAAAAAAACTGTGTAAATTAGCCTTAAAATAAAAATATGTTTTTGAAACAAATTTATAGACTGATTGTACTAAACTTATAACCAAAAACTTAAGCTCTTTAACTGAACCATCAAAAGGTATTTAAGGTAGTATACATCAGCAAAATGAGCAATCCGACACTATAAATCAGTGCAAGTTTACAGCGCGCCGACTTGACCGGCCGATGTCGCCAGTAAGCACCTGTGTCACGTGGCGCAGCCATGTACCGTGCACTACACGCCACATTGTACCGTGTACACGGCACACAGCCCATAACTCTGGACTACCGCATTACGGCCAACTTGGCTACATTATCCAGCACTAAGCCAACTGTCAAAGTGTCGTTATTAATTAGCAAGTACGGCCAACTCGGCCTGTCAATAAGTAGTTGGCTTGTTTATAAGCTTCTGAAGGGCGTCTTAATCCAATACTTGCGCCAACTTCTCCCCCCCCCCCCCCTTCTAACTCCCTACCTTGTAAATGCCGTTTGACAGAGTGGAGCTTCCCCACTTGGGTTTTAACTTGGTAAATGCCCATTGTAAATTCAACGTTTCTCCGTATTCTGGAGCGTTTCCAATAAATGGGTTCAAAGTTAAACGCTTCAGATTTGGATAAGTACTTTGTAGGACTTTGATGGGTTTAATGTTAATGTTTAAATTAATCCAAAACTATTTCTATTTACAAAACGTTTGGAATATTTAGCGGCTTGTCACGTGTTCAATTGCAGTTTAGGCACTTGTTAAAATTTGGTCAGCCTCGATTAACTATGTATATTGAAAAATTGTACAAATAGAATTCATACATTATTCAAAAAAGTTATCTTGTCCTTATGCTAAAACTATACACACCACATTAAATAAATAACATAATATGTGTTAACTACTGTGATATCTTTCTTATCCTTTGAGCTAGTAATTCTCCTCTAAGTAGCTTTTTGAAATCTTAAATTTTATTGTATACATTCTGTCGTCAGATGAAAAAACAAAAAGAAAATCTCTACATGACTTTTTTTATTTATTATTATTTTCTTGTTAAATAAACTAGGCTTTTCTTAGGGCCTAATACAACCCATTTTCGAATAAATATCAACTAAACATAACATTAACGCTACATTTCCCTCTCTCTTTTGCTTAGTTGATACTGAGTAAGTTTGATTTAATATTGGTATATAATACCCATACTGTCGAATTATTCGAGAGCCTCTTTTAGAAACAAATTACTTGACTATGACTACAAAAAAAACAAGTAATTATCTTATATTTTCAAACTTTTAAACCTCTCATGAAATAAACCTTGGAATGATCTTCTTGCGAACCACATCGTTGCCTGTATTCACCTCGATATCACATTGTACAGAGGATATCGCAGTCACTTGTCCCGCAGCGTGTGTGAGTGTGTGGTAGTGTGTACGTGTACGTGTGCGTGTGTGAGCGGGTAACCCGAGTCACAAGGTGTTCACCATTAATGGACCGTGTCTGCCCTCATTAGTACACAGTATTGACACCGGTGGCGCTCTTGTCCTATAATAATAATCCCTGTACAAAGTAACGACCAGCTTGTCCGGACCCTGACTATACATAGCCCCATTACACACCACACCACCTGGAACGCCCTCGTTCGTTTTCCTTCTGGATTTTAGCAGGTTAATTACTTAACTAATATAACAAAAGGTACAGACTTTGAAGATATATTGTAACAACTAGGTTAAAAATGAAATATAAACAGCACTTGGCGAAACAAAACCAAATGATATGTATCCAATATCAATCCATAGGACTAAAGTGATTTTTAATAACATGACAAATTACAAAAATCTAATTACATTTCCATAAGGTAATTCGATAAACCGCTATCTTAATATTATTATTAATTTTTCATTGAATCAAATGGTATTCGAAGTGATGTTAAACCGTATGTATACACATGTATGTAATATTTTACAATGCGTTGATATAAAATCAGGATAACAATAAACAATTATTTTATCAATTTTGTTGTTATCATGGACACACCTTTACTTTTGGCTGCAGCCTTACAAGCAACTTCCTCAAACTTACTCACGTTCCAACTTCCAAGAAAACCCGTTTACACGCATTCAAAGGACCTAGAGACGTCTCTTCACTTGCTTGAGAAGGCAGCAACAGTCCACCACTCAAAACATCTAGTATTTATCAATGACGAGTATAACAAAAGTGTGTTTATTTAATGTCAGTTTATTTACTATAGCAAGGAATGACAGCATTGCGAAAACTGATTAGTGGAAAGAGACAAAATTAATTAAAAACCATTAATTATTAAGCAAAACTGAGTAACATATCAAGTTTTAACTGAACTTAGATAGTCTTTGCCAATGTTTTCAAGGAGGTGCAGAGTCAGAATTAAGCTTACCTTATGGAGGGAGCGACACTGAAATAAATTAATACATACGAAATAGTTACATGTTACATATTACTGTTTCGCATGTATTTAATTTATTTCAGTATTTGCAACTATATAGTTGCAGTAGTATGTATATCATTGGTTTTAACGACAGTTATTTTCAACTATATGATGCTTAGCGAATTTTTCTATATTGAATATTCTATTTATGTGGTAGACCTATTTTAAAAGAAAATTCTACTTATTGAATATAAGTTATTTTGCATTTTATTTTATGAAAGTGAGTTTTAGTGATAATATATTGTTAAAGTAGTAGTCCAGACTCAAACTAAAAATCAAACCCAAAAAAGTTGTATGATCCCAAAAGCTGCGACACACGGGGCCGATCCGTTATCAGCGTGTCACAGTACATATGTACCGCGCGGCGCGGCGGCGGCGGCGGCAGGATGATGTATATTGTTTGGTGGCCGCTCTGACGTCACCATGTTTTTGTTTGTTCTGTGCTGATAAACAGCAAACACTTCTCACTGCCATGATGGCGCGCAACACCGGCGGCAAGGAACTCGCCACAACCGCCGCTAAGCGCATTATACAAAGTCAAACACAATTAAGCCTTGCGGAACTTCTTTTGATAATAGGCTTATTAACTTTAGGGGTCGGTAATCGTTTATTGACTAGATTTTTCCATCAGAATTCCGGAATTGTATTTATTGAGGTGGAAAAGATCATGAAACTTTTTTATCCAGAATTACTTTCGACTTTACTGACGTGATAGTAAAATTTGATCAATGAATTACTTTACTGCATTAATACACTTATACATTTAACCTATGCGTGGTACCGTTCATTTCGTTATTTCCAACGTAATAGACAATGAATACAATATTCATTACCAGATGACACTGAGTCATAAAAATAGGGGTTTAAATATTTAATGAAGTTCAAATGAGGCATTCCATTCATTGGAAGTCAAACATAAAAACCAATAGGGAACTGATCTTAGAGTTAATCAATATTGATATTTTTGCAGGATTTTCATAGTTACCGTACTGCAACCGTGAGTATAATTTATGAACCATAAATGAATGTAGAATTTCGAACCCACAAATACCAGTAGGACTAAAAATAGTGTAAAGATTTATTGTGATACGATTTTAATGCGCAGTCATACTGCTATGAGATACTTTGAACTGGTGTGTTGTTTTACTAAATAATGTTAACACGTCCTTTTAGCAATACAAAACTACAACTTAAATTCCAGAAACACATTGTATTCAGCCAAAGTTCAACAAAGAAAAATATTGCTTCCTAAATGCATGCTAATTTGTTAAACACAGGCTTCTCCCATTCCGTCCCAACTTTCCAAATCCAATGTCCCACCCACAAATTGCTTAATCTTTACTGATTGCCCCCGCAGTGGCAGCGCGTTTGCATCGGACAGTGTCATTTTTATCCCCCCCCCCCCTCTCGACCGGTGTCACTGTTTAACCCCCCCCCCCTAAAGTGTTGGAAGGGGGTAGTAAGCCGAGTGGGGAGGAGGAGTAACTGCCCCTCTGCCCCTTTAAATATGCACCACTACGGGAATCTCTACAGCCCCTGGCCCACAGGAGTGTCGTAGTATTCTTATTAATTAGGGCCTTCGCTTGGCCGTTAGCGTCTTCTCGCTTAATGAAAACATTACTTCTTTCTTGGCTATAACAATCTTCAAGGATTTCCTTTTGCACTCACTTTCATCCTGGGGGAAATCTTAGTAAATAAAAAAAGATTCACTTTTCAAACAAGTGTGACATATCTTGTGTTTTCAAATTTTCTTTTAGTTCTTTACTTACATGTACATCACATTTTCGCGATAAGTAAATAGTAATATTTTTTGTTATGAACAATTTTAGCATTTTACATTCTTGACTTTTTTTAAGAGAAATATTACTCATAATTTTTTATATTTAACAAATAATAGATCAAAGGTAATAATTGATAATGCAATTCGCAGGCCTACTTTTTTGTTATTTTAAACATTTAATTATGTATTGCAAGATTTATTTACAACCTTATATATGTTCTCCTAATAATTTAAAAAAGCCATCCTATAGAGAACTCTCTTATTTTGTTCTTTTCACTGTTTTGCATCGATAACTAACATAATTTAAATTTTATGGCAGGCCTTAGCTTTGTATTTAGTTTATAATGCATTATAATTTTAAATTATATATAGCACCTTTTTATCAATTGCAGGACAAAAAAATTGACATCTACACAAACATAACAAGACGAAACAACAATACAACCTAATAAACCCTGCACGCTAAAGCTTCAAATTGAAAAAAAATCGAGTAAATAAAGAAACGACTGGGATTAGCGCTGATATCAAATTCTATTTTTCCCGAGTCAATTATGTAGCCCACTCCAACCGGGAAGGAAGCCGGCGGATTTTCCACAGTGAATATTACATACAAATCTCATCCTACTGCTTGATGCGGTGTTTTTGTTGCGGTCGCGGATAAAAATGCGGCGCGCATGAATTGTTGAGTCGTCCACCTACCGGGCTCGACGTTTCATAATTCAAACGAAAAAATGACCGGAAAAGTGACGCGAAATTACGAAAACAAGTGGACAAAAAGCGAAGCTTATCCGCCTTATTTGCATGTTCATGTTAATTGTAGCTCCACCCCGGCAAAAAGAAGCCATTTAGCGGCCCCCGAGAATAAATAATACCCAGAACACATACAAACTTAATTAATTTGTCCGGGGCCGTCGTTTACATCTATTATTATTCCGTAGGAAATTTCGTTTACAGCTGTTGCTTTTTATCCCCGTTTTACGCAGCGACGTTTACACGACAGGGTTGACGTGGATAACTCAATCCGCACGGTTATGCGTGTCGCTTAGATCGATAGGTTTGTAAAATTGTTTATAAATTTTAACTTTCTGGTACAAGCAAATATTTACATATCTTGTGTTTTAGATTGTACTACAGGATGCAACATTCTTTTACTATGGTATCTAGATTGAGCATTTACAAAAATAATTCAAATAAGTCAACGATGAAATTTTACGTCAAATAAATCTAACTTCTAGAGTAAACTTTAAATTGAATGATGAATGTGGACTGAATGTGATGTATTGCGCATCCCTATACCGATTATTTTATCAACATAATTAATTAACAGCCCAATGATTAATGCGACGGATGATAATTCCATTTATTTTGGAGTTTTCGTAACTTCTAGGTTGTGGCAGCAAATGTTGAATTACGAGGTGAGTTATACACTATACCAACCTTCACCATAATTACTATTACCTGGTAATACTTATTTTAAGTAAGCCTACAAAATATTTTACCATCGGCTGCAAGTTGTAAGGATAACTGTTGTGTCAATACGTTCATTATTATAACTTATTGATTAAATAATCCTAAGAGATTGGTAGAATTTTATCTAAAGGTAAGGAAGCTTTTACCGTCAGGAAAATTAATATTTATGGGTTTAAAATTCCTAAAAAAGAATTTCTAGTTAAATCTATTTCCCTATAAAACTTTAAATGTTTAATTAATTACTAGTGGCTCATAGGGGCAAAAGCCCCTAATCATAAAATTAAAATAGCATAAACCATAGCGTATTACCATTTATTCCACAACGAAGGTTTCCAGAAAATTTAATTTTACTCGTAATTTGAGGTATATAATATTTTAACAATACCGTTTGAACAGACCATTTGCCCCCAAGTACTCTTATCAATCCTGTACTATTAGGTCACCTGTTTGTATATGCTCTATTTTGTCTGTTTAAACATCGATCTATGGAAAATAAGTTTTGAAAGAAATCGTAGTCCCTTAATTGAGCTGTGACTGCTTTTCAATATAACATGAAAAAGCGGCAATGAAAAAAATTGATTTTTAGCTCCTGTCAGTTTTTTTTATTTTTATGTTTTAGTCACAAAATTTAAACACAGTACCTCAAAGTGCATCTTCACTTGCTGTGAATATTCATCCTTCCTAATCAAAACTCTTAATTTTGTGTTAACAAAGCAAATTTTTTAAAATCACTACATGGAGAACCTTACAGAAAATAATCATTCTTATATATTTCCCATTTTGTTGTAAAGTTGTTTACCTACTGTATTTTCCTCTAGTATGTAGGACAAACGTCTTTGATTTTAACTCGTCTTCTATAATCCTACAATCTATGAAATGACAAAGCGGTTTCTCGGAAAATTCTTCTAACAGAATACCAAAACTTCACTGACAGATACATTTTAAGTATCAATTAATGTGGCATCGTAATTCAATATGATCAAATGACACTTTTCGTCTTAAAATAAAACCAAAACAATGGAAATAATGTAGGTGTTTCTCGAACCACAATTCATCGCCCATTGCATCTCTATCAACGATCAGAAAGCATTTTATGATTTGCATACATGCTCAGTTTTTTTTAACAATTTAAATTATAGTAACAACAGTAAATCAGCAGTTGTTTTGTAATAGTATGTAAGGTTGAAATAGCATTCAAATCCAAAAAGCATTCAACCAAAAATTAACTTTTAGTAGAATTTTTAATAGCTCAAAGCAACAAAACGTCTTATTATATAGTATTACCACTCTAGAGTTAATTTTTGTCATTTGGCTATGAATAGTTCTTTACTAAATTTTATCATCTGCCTCTCGTTTTAAAATAAAACCAAAACATATGTTTCAATGTACACTAAGAAGCCATTTTTCGAATCCCCATGCCATTCTTAAGCAGGACGTTTCACTATATTTTCATTTCCTTGTAACTTTATGGATACGCTTTATGGGACCGAAACCTTTAATTTCAAACTCCCACCATCTTCCTACGATTTGCAAAACGCTCACAATTTTGCCCAAGAAATTTCGCTTACAGAATTATTATATAGATTGCTTCTCTTGGTGTGAATTATTATGTTATCTTCACTCAATGTTATCATCTGTGTCTCATTTTGAAATTAAACCATAACACATGTTTTAATGTATACAAAGCAGACGTTTTTTAAATACCCACGCTATTCTTATGGAGGAAGTTTTACGTGATTTCTCATTTCCTGTTAATATTATGGACACGCCGATAGTTTTCCCTCGTGCATGGGACCGAGACCTTTAATTTGAGACCAATCCCATCTTTCTGTGATCTGTATGACGCTCACAATTTTGCTCAAGAAATATCGCTTACAGAATTATATATATAGATTGCATAGTCTATTCCAGTATAAACTATTCGAAATAATTGAAAAAAATAACTATGACTAGAATTGTTATTGAGGATAGTAGGGTTGAACAAATCTATAATGGAAAATCAAATAAAGCCCACAACTATCTTATTTAATGCGTCATATTAATTATTTTATTTAGATAAGAAAATATTCACTAAGTTCTAGTTCAACTTGGACGTATAACAAGCCTGCATATTGGTTTGCCGATCGCCTCGGCGTTAAAAGAAATTAGCACTACATTCCTTTGGAATTTCATCGGCTTTCTGTGAGTATTTTGTAAGACACTCTTGATAACGCAATCGAATGAATGGTTTTTAATTACCTCCGTCACCAGTTGCCGCCTGCCTCGTCATTCCTGGAACACAACAATATTAATTTAGCATTTTTCCAAATTATTACAATTTCCTTCTGAAATTCAACTGGTTTTTCATTAACAATCACAATTTTTTGTGTTCTGCCACTACGCTGTTAATATAAACACAATTAATTAATTTTCCTATTATTTTAGTGAAATAAATATTTTGATAAAACTATTTTCATACTTCACAAAACGTTATTTTATAAACCAAAAGCC
Source organism: Neoaliturus tenellus (assembly GCA_030545055.2). NCBI lineage: Eukaryota > Metazoa > Arthropoda > Insecta > Hemiptera > Cicadellidae > Neoaliturus > Neoaliturus tenellus. Next base: position 219,397,390 of record CM061531.1, read on the forward strand.
TGTTTACTTTTCTGGTAAAGCATACTCAATAAGCGTACTTAATACTAAGAGCCTGACTTATAAAAATTTTTAAACAATTTTGTTTTAATTTTTCAGTTTACTGACTGATCCACTGTAAATTATTTCAGTATTTTTTTATGAGAGAGGAACAAAAAAGCTCCTCTTTGATGGTACATAAAAGCTTTTATGGTATATTAAAGCTCGAAGTAAACTTTAAAAATTAAGAGCAATTATATAGAGCTTTGGTTTGTAAACTATCAGCATTAAGTCGCCGAATACGAAAAGAAACCCCCAACAAAGGGCAGTAAAATACCACATTACTTAACCGACCATCATGGCAGATTCACCGATTCACCATAAACGCGAAGATCACCGGGAATCGCCCATTATCAGCTGATGCGCTCGTTGTAATCAACTGATGGCTACTTCCCGCGCTAACGGCTTCATCTCCCGCCATTATCGCCGCAAAGATATCGCACCGAAGGGCGGTATCGATTTCTAATCAATCGAGATGTGACATGCTATTCAATTAGTGCGTGAGTTCCTTTGTTTGCCGTATCAGTGTTCCGGTAGAGTGAGCTGACAACCCTTCTGTAGACGACATCCACGCACCCACCCCGCCTGCGCCCGACTGATGCGCCACATCTACCGCCGCCGATGGACCTCCTCCGACACGGGTCCGCCGCTAGCTGGGGGCGCAATGGGAATAAGTTGAACTTTATTAGTTTTTTTGTTATATAATATGATTTTGTACGTACATTATAAAGTTTTGATTGCAAATACGTTGAATAGTCCCTAAAGTATTCTCTTTAATGGAAATGTTATTCAATTTAGAATGAAAATCACACAAAATTCGGAAAATAATAAGAATATAGATCCACAGTAATGAAGGTGAATAACATGGCTTGATTTATAGTATTACTGTGAAAAATAAGATATCAATTATAAAGTCACGTTAATTTTAGCAAAATTGTTTATTTCATAATGTTCGATTGGCCGTGTTTTAACTCTCTACATTCTCATTACGATTAAGTTCACTACTTTTTTAGCCTTGAAACAAACCATAAATTCAGTTTTTATTTATAAATACTTAAATTATTTTAATGCAGCTCATGAGATGAAGAAAAGTAACTGCAAATGATTTAGCAGTGAGCACTGAACAATGTGCATAAATTCGCAAAAAAATTTTAATATTAACATATCAGTATTAAGTATTGTTTGTGAACTGATACTAAAACTGATGACTGCAGCAGTTACTATTCTAGTTTGATGTCTCAGGTTTTTGGAACCTAAAACTTTCAAAGTAAATGAAAATGGTTAAACGCTCAAGTTGTTCAATCAGATGTCAAAACAATTTGGGGCGGATTTGAATAAAATTAAAATATAATTTATTCCTTGGTAAAAATATGTTTGGTACGGTACCAATTTTACAATTTTATTCTCATCAATGTAGTACAGTACGCATTTTAGTGGAAACCGATATAGTATTATAGTGCTATTTCTCGCCTCACGTGCATATTATAGGATGACTTAACAGTGGTGAAAGAGCCGCGATAAACACCGGAAGTGTAGGGATTTGGCGCGATAAGGGTGTGAATATGCGACGGTGGCGCTGCGGCGGCGGCGGCGGCGGCGCAATGGCGCGGAACGGAGAGATAAGGGAGGGCATTGTTGGCGGACCTCCTCAACGCGCGGCGACACCGATAGATGATGACGCTCCCCGGTCACCGGTCACCGGTCACTGAACACGCCAACACGCTACGCGGAGCATGGTGTGGGGCATATAATGTAAACCAAGGAATCTAAAATAAATAAAGGGAAGGTAGGGGTTAAGACATGCAATGTCCCCTATGTACCAGGTGTTCTTTTGCACCGATCACATCACCATTTACTAATACTGGTAGTAAAAATGACGATGTCATAGGTGCAAAAGAACACCTGGTGCATGGAGAGCGTTGCATGTCTTGACCCCTACCTTCTCTTTATTTATTTTAGATTCCTTGATGTAAGAAAAGCTTCATAACGGATAGCTGATAGTTAGTTGATGAAACTGTTGAACTTTCTGTTTCTCTTGAAAACTCAATGAGTAATCGTCAACGAAAATAGCTAGAAATACAACACTAGCTCACCAATGCATGCTTTCCAATGCAAACTTGATAAATTGTTTGCCCTTCAGGTGAGCTCGTTCGCTAGGCTTACACACCGTCAAGTTCAGCTCGTTCACTCACTCGCCACAAGAATATAATATCCTCTAGTTTTTACTGCCGATCTTCCCTCAATACTCTAAATGAGAACGATAGTGTCCTGTAGACAAGCAGATTCCAATTATAATTCCCATCGGCCCCCAGGGCTACGCCTTACAGGCTTGCAAAGTATTAATGTCAATCTTATGGAAAATGTGCAATTGACTGAATCATTATACTTCGACAGCTGTTGTAATAACAATAATTCTAGCAAAAGAATAAGAACAAATCTTTTAGTTATAATTTCGTTTTATACTAATTGGGTCCAGATCAACTAAATATTTGGTGACATTTTGATTAAACCACCAGCATATTATCATACTAAACATAATTGATGTAGTAAACTCAATCAAGGGTCTTAAAACCCGAAACACTCAACACTCTACCTTGTAGTAGTTGTAATGGGTTATATCTTTATGAGGATAACATTGTGTCATCTATGTCAGGTAATCAGAAACAGGAGATCGAATTAACAAAAAGTATCGTAAAATTGTATAATGTGTAATAAACACTTAGTCAAATTTGGAATGACCAAAAATCCACTTAACAGCGACGAATTGGCTATGTAGATTTTATGTGATGATAACCTGTTTTTTACATCTGAAAATCGAGATATCCCCTCATTTTAATTTGTTCTTGCAACTAATCATTACAAATGCCCAAAATAAAACCACACAATATTATTAGTAAAAACTTAATTTCATGTAAATTACGATTATAAACTCCACAACAAGGCTTTAATCACGATAAATGATTTTCATTCTTAACTCATGTTCTATAGCAGAATAAAATAACTACATTATAAAAACCTCTACAAATAAAGCAATGTGACTTTCTCTACAACCCCCCTTTGTAGTCGTGTCTTAGTCCGCACTCGTATATCAGTGAAAAGTGTCGGCCCCTCCGCATAGCAATGCGCTGTCCGGCGCGGCGGTGGCGCTATCTCGGCATCACGTGACTGATGACCCCGGCCCCGATAGTCCGACTAATTTATTCATAGAAAACGATTAACAAAGGGGGTGACGTCACAGGCTTACCTTGCAAATCCGACGGGCTCACGCGACATTGCGACAGCGCATCTGCTTATCTGCCTCCCGGGGGCGACGAATGACTGCCGTAAACTACAAAGTCTCCGCTGACCACTACGGGGTTGAATTTGTGGCGTTTGTGTTTATTTCAATTACATTCTGAAGTTGTGAAAACTGTTTAAAAATGGAACGTTTGGCATAGTGGGTTATTGGGTCAAGTTGGTGATGCATCCGACTCGCACTAGTCGAATTTCACGGGACCACGATTTTTGTTCGACTTAAAATAGTTTTATTAAATAGTTTTATGGGGGTGGTTTCCTTTTTTACATTTGACTACAGAGGTTACACAGAAAACATTCCAGTTATAAATGTAAAATTTTACTTGTAGAAGTAAAATTCAAATTTCCTTCGACTTATTACTGAACTTAGAATTATAAAGGTAATTTTTGTATCTCTTCAACTGATAGAGGTAAAATATAACCGTAAAATAAACGACATACACGTGGTTTTTTATTCAACTTAAGCAGGTTTTCCTAAAGGAATTTAAAATAATTCAAGTTCATCAGGATTTCGAATTATCAAGGTTAAGTTAGCGAGATTCCAATGTACTTTCAAATAAAATTGAATTTCTAACCGATTTGGGACAGTAAAACATATTCCTAACTCCTACTGGACACGATAGTGATATTATTTAGTAAAAATAAATATTAAAAACGTTATAAAATTATAGGATTTAATTAGACCTGCAGTATCAAACCAGAAATATTACTACAGTACTGACTTGAGCTTGAAACTAGGCAAAAAATTGGAAGGAAATGAAAAAAAAAAACAGTCTTCACCAGTTTCCAAGAATTTTCATAATGAAATATTCAACAAAATATTTACTGGTGTATCCCAAGACAAAAATTTTTTAATATGTAACAGAATAATTTTTACAGACAATATGCTCAATAATCACTATCACGGAGTCTTTTTTAACAGTCATGCATTACAGATTGATTAAATCTTCCCTTTTATAACAAACGTTCACACCGAATGAAATAAACAGTTTAGGAATGTAAACGGAAAATTGGCATGGGAGGGTGAGTGTGGAGGGGGGAGGGGTGGATATTCAATGTAGCATACACAAAGCTAGTGTCCCGCAATCATTGTGGGCCCGGCCGGAAGAGACGCAAGTGACGGCCAAACCGTGCAGAAGTCCCCCTCCCACCCCTCACCCTACAACGTCCACCCCCGGTCAGTTTGCATACCCGGGCCGGCTCTGTTTTTTACATTAAGCCCGCAATGTATTTTATTTAAGCCTTGATTTATGGACACCGACAATCCTTTCTATCTGGGGTCGCCACAGACCCCACAAGAAACGCGCGTCCCGCAATGTGGGGTATGATGATACGCTCATGCACACACACTCACACACACGCACGCTCTTAAAATACACACAAAAAGGTCTGCGATTGCCCCCACTTTGCCGCAAACTACCGCTTTTGTTCTGCTATCACTCTTGATTCTCAATTTAATCCTTAAAAATTTTCAAATGATTCTCTATTTATTTACGTTACATTAAACATATTGCTCATCAATCTAATGGTCTAACAACCATTCTCATTGTTGAATATAACTAATGTAAGCTAAAGCTCCTGAACTAATAGAGTAGTCCCAAAAAATCTTTTTAAGTACTCAAAAAGTTCATATGTAAGTAGAAAAATTAAACTTTTTAATAGCAGATCAAAACACCAAATATTTATTGATAATTTTCTACATTAATTTATAGCAATTTTACTGTCAATACCGCACCAAAACAAAAATGACTTTGATTCAAAAACGTTATCAATGTTGCCGCCAATTTCGGATGTGAAAAGACAAGAATTCGGACAGTAAAAATATTATCAGAGACAAAAGTGGCTGTTGAAGACACTGAGGGGCTGTATTATTGATATTGCTATTTGAAAGAACATTGGCAGTCTGATTTGCATAGAACGGGGGTGAAGGGGACGAGATGGGAAAGGGGTTGGGGGAGGGGGGGAGGGCAGACATAAACTGAGACAATGTCAGGGGCCAGGAAGTGAGGGGGGAATGACCAGTGGAACAACAAACTTTCAATTTCACCCCCGTTTGTGACAATGTAAATTTATCATTAAGCTCAGCTTTGTTGGTTTTTATGAGGAAATGTTTATTTCAACTTGTTCTTAACTTTTAGTGACCGTGGAGGTTGCGAGTTTGGATTGCTGATAAAATCTTGAAAATCGGCTTAATTTGATTTAAAAATCAAATTTGCATATGATGAATAGTTATTAAAATTATTTTGATAATCTATGAGTGTTTACATTTTGTATTACATTCTCACGTGTCGTTTGGTACAAGAGTTTGAACCATTAGCAGTAGATTCTGTTGAAGTTCAATTTTCAAATTTGATACCCAACTGAAGAAGTCCATCTTTGTCTTTTCGACACACAAAAAAGATCTTTCATGACTTTTAACTATAAAACTCTTTCGCCAGTTCTGTCATTCTTTTGTAAGTAATCGATTTTATTACCTTCAGTAACTTATTACAATGAATACAAAAACGTTTTTGTATTCATTGCTTATTATCAACAATTTTGCTCTCGTTATTATACTCAACACCTATTTTGTTAAGAAGATTGTCATCACATTTTAAAGAAAGAGACGAATTAAGACGAATTATAAGTACCAACAAGCAATACTAGCGATAGGCCTAAGTAATATAAATCTACACTAGCAGTCATTAAATTTTCATAGCATGATAATGTTAAAAATTATTTTAGCAAATAATTTAATATTAAAATAATATAAATGGTATTTGGACATTAACTGTATTTTTATCAAAATACGTCAATACCTTCAAAGAATTTTTTTTATTAGGAATAATACATAAAATATCAGCAAACTATTAGTTAATAATGCATTACAATAACAAAAAAGTAGCCTACTATCGAAAAAATAATAGATTGTAAAATGAAAAAAGGACTCCTGTTTAAATATTCCAACCATGTTTCCTAATAACTGGTTATGAAAGGAGATTGTTGATCTAAAACACAACAATTCAACGTATGAACCGCGTGGCCCATTCGTTACCACATCCCCATGATGCGTCCGTGGACGGTTAATATCTAAACATCTCCAGCCCATTTCACCTAACGGAAGGGCAAAAAAGAATACAAATCGCGGCGTTCGTTTCACGGTCGGTTTATTCGATGGTAATTTTTTAACGCGTCCAACGTTATTTACTGCCACCTGGCGACATGATTGGGTCCCCCCTCTCGATTTCCACTGGACGCTGCCAAGTAACTGCGGGTCCTGAAATATGGGACACGGCCCCCCTCGCTCCCTCTCCCTCTCCCCCCTCATTCTGTCTGTCTCTCTCTCTCACTCTCACCACCTACAACGGGTGTATAATTGACACAAAACAGTCGTGTTCATTTGTAAAAACGGCGATCTCCGCATAAATTGTTTTATTCATTCGTTTGCAGCGGTTTATCTAATTTTTACCACTTCGCTTTTTCAAAAGGCACCGGGAGGGAAATTACGACTTTTGTTGGGCATTTCACGCGCCCGCGGCCAATCTGTGAGGGCGAGCGGGTCTCTAATTCGCCCGATGTTTATTTAAATGCAAAAAAATGCTGTAATCTGTTGTCCGGTGAATCTCGTTTTTTATTTTGTGGTATTCTGGAGAACTGAAATGTGTGAAAACGTTACGAATACCTTTGCTTTAAAGTTATCGTGTCCTTAGTTATTATATAAATGTAATTAGATTACCATATTCAGTTCTGTTTCTGGTTAATTCATATAGATGGATGCTTGTGCATTTACTATTACTAGAGATCTACTCCTGATCGAAATTCGATCAAAATTTCAGTTTATCTGGAAACAAGAAGCTTAAAAATATTTTAGAACTAAAACATCAGTTTTTTCTGTTTTTCTAGCAGTTGTTTTTACGACAGCTGTCTAATGATTCATTCAATTCTCCTTCCTCCATAAGAATAACATTGGATTTCTGAAAGCCTGTGGGGCGTAGCCCTGGAGTCCGATGTGAAAGGACTAGTCCGAAAGGACTATACCTTTCTAACGGTATACGCGGATTTGTTCTACGATGCACAGGAGCTGAGAAAAAAGGAGGAAACGAAACATGCTTGCGTATTAATATATAGAAGATCATTAATTTATATAATGATCATTACTTGACATTTATTCAAAACTTCTTTATATAATACACACATTTAGACTTTTAGGTTTTCATTCTATCTTTATTGATTGCCTTTTCTTTGCATAAAACGTAACCATTCCTTATATCGTCAAAGGCAATAACAATTTCTTACAGTACATCCTTCTTAAGACGACGGAACCTGAAAACCCTCAAAACCTTATTATTTAATTTTTTTCATTTGTCACGTACCTTTTCCCTTTAAAATATTCTTGGCTAATGCAAAACACGCTACATTGCAAATAAGACTTGAAATAAGTCACAAAATTAAATAAACATTACAAAATATTCTGTAATTTCCCAACTTCATAAAAGGAAATTTTGTAAGTCCACACTACAACCTTACAGATTAAAACAAGAGTAGCCTAAATTCTACCACTTTTGGTTAAAATTGTATTGAAGAAAAATTACTTAAAATATATCCTGAAATCTTAAATTGATTTTTCTTAAAGTTTGACAACATAAGCAACACAAATCAATTAACATCACCCAGGTACCTTTCGATTCCCCAATACACCGCAAACAGCGTATCCCGAGATGGAGAACCCCTACCCGAAGTGGCCATTCCGCTATCACCGCTACATGGGCTCTACTGGTGATAGGAAAGGGAGGAGGGTAGTCGATAGCATTGTTTAGGGGTTTGTTTTCGCCCCTTATCACCCTTATCGGCTGGCTACGCTCCTTATATAACCGGCCTGCCACTTATCCCGGCTAACTTTCCATTAATTCTTACATCCTCGCAACTTTTTCAATAATCCCCGAGAGCAGTTGTTCAAGGTGTTATTTACAGTGACTTACGAGTGGCCGTTAAGATAAGTCAACTAAACGGCTTTACTTTAGATAAGTTTGTTATAACGTTTACGTGCTAAACTATTCTTTATGGGGGTTCTTTATTGGGTTGTTTGGGTTTGATTTTTAAAACGTCAAACTAAAATCGTTCGTATTTTCGTCTCCAGTGATGTTTGTATTGTTTGACTAATAAATTTATATTTAATTCAGAATGTTAAGTATAGTACTATCATTGAATATATAAACTAAAGTGAATTAACTTCTCATCCAATGCGTTTTTGGTACCGAAATTTGGAAGGTCTGTTTAGGCCTCGCCAGAGGCTTTGCAATTGATGTTGTAATTATTCAACTGGATTTATAGTGCTGCAAAAACATTTCACAACAATATAAACATAGCCTTCAGGTATAAATGTTTTATCCTTGGTTAAGATAAGTAGTAATACTGATTTACCCATCATATTATGTCACTTGTACTTCATGTACGCAGCAGAAGATCACACCACCGTAAATAGGTTTCAAACATGCCTATGCTATGAGAAGTCTATTCACGTTGTATGGTCAAAGGTACTATAATATTTACTTGACCCCCATAAATATTTATAACGCCTAAATAATTTGTGAATGAACAAATGTCGACTGATTAAAATCTTATTAAAACAGTAAATTGATCTAACTTTGTATTAAAAAACAGTGTCTTATATTTTGCCAGGACACGTCTGTGACATTACATTAACGTCTGTGACAAGACATTAATGTATTCTTCAACTTTTTACAGATAGTGAAAGGTTTTTGCCACGCAATATTTAATTTAAATAAGTTATTTTTAAGCTTATTATATACTGAAACATATCTACATTACCATGGTAAAATGCATAACACAATAAGAGAAATTCAACAAACATCTAGATTCGATTAAATGTTAAAGAAATACAATATTATACGTTATTCAGCTAATTTGCTACGTTATAACACAGTATTTCTTCGCCCCAACAATCAATCTATACTATGTCAAAACGTCCCTTCTCCCCGGGCTTATCTAACCCTTTGGTCTCGGAGGAAGTTATTCCATTATTCAGAAGGCCGTGGCCATCGGACCGAGTAAACTAGATAACAAGAAGGTGCACTTTGAGGTTAGGTTAAACGGAAGAAAACACGGTTAGTCGCGTTTGAAGCCGGCCGGGTGGAATATGCATGTCAAAGCCAGACGACAAAGCGACGCCCGCGGCCGCGACGACACGACGCAACGTGCCTGTGGCTACATACAGGCCCACGACGGCCATCTCACCACGAAGCCAGGCTCACCTCGACGGGCTGTATATATACTGCGGCTGTATACACTAACTGAGCTAACTTGTTCCTTGAATACTATTAGCTGAGGCCTAGGATACATTGCGATAGGATTGTTGCAATGGATCGAATGAAAACAATCAAATACAAAAGCAAACTAAAGATCGCCGACTGGAGTTCGACAAAAATTTCCATCGATTAATAAAACATCTACTATACAGTACAGAGTGTTAGTGAACCCTCTTAAAAAAAAGATTTGTTCCTTGGATCAAGAGAATCAGAAAACAACTCATTAATATGGGTAAAATCCTTCGTTATAGCCACCATTTTGTATTTTCACATATTAATTTTTATTTACGTAACGGATGGTCATATTCAGTTCATATTTACTATTAAGCTTTAGCATACCAATGTAAAATTTCAGGAAAAATGTTAAATTTTGAAAAATGTATTTTGAAAATGGCGTCCATTTAAAGTTTTTTACACTCAAATATCTCAAAACCAACATGTTTTATAAAAATTTCACAAGAAGCAAAAAAGTTGCCAAATTAAGTTATCTAATCAATGATACCAACTGTGTAAGGATCTGACACTATATTTACACTATCATATTAATTAATAATTGGGGCAATATTTACACTATATTATCCATAGTACTTTCAAGGTTCCTAGTGCATAAAATTAGAAAACTAGAAAATTAGAAATTAGAATTAGTGCATAAATTAGGTGGTTATCCAACGCTATGTATGGTTGAAAAATTATGGCGAAAAATTCTTATATTCATTTAATTATATTATACAGTATTTTATACACAAAACGAGTAGATTTTGATATTAGTAGTTTAGACAAATAATATGGCAGGTTGTCAATTATGTTCATACCATAATATGAAATTACTCCGTCTATTCCAATTATCATGCAATTTGAGATAATTTCAATATTGTTACTATGAAACAACCTTTTTCCACATAATAATCTATCTAACACTTTCATTTGAAAACAAATGAAATGAAGTTGTTTGTAAGTTGAGGTTCAAGGCCCAAGTCACCGAGAGCGCCTGGCGGTAGGCAATGTGAGGACAGCATCAGTGTGGTATCACTCTCCTGTACGGCGCTGGCACCGCAGGCCGGCCCACAGAGTGCGTTACGCGATAAAGCTGCGTCTCGTATGGATTTGTATGCTTATGTAATTATGAAGAAAAAATCTACAAAAAATTGCATCGATATGGAACAGCGAAAAACAAATATTCATATTTACAACATTCATTCATTTAATTCTGACCAGGCTTCAAACATGCTGATCACATTGTTTTAAAATTTAATAGTCTTCAAGATCAAAAGGTGGAGGCGCATTTTCTCATCTATCATCCAACATGTTAACGATACTTTATTTTACCATGTTACAATATTTGTTACAATATTTGTGTACAATATTTGATCGACTTGTTATAGTATGATTTATTTTTTACGGAATAAGAGATTTTGCTATTTGTGTGGCGCAAAAAGTTCCTATATTTGTACAATCTTTCAACTAATGAGAAACTAATTGTCATAGTAGTTGTGAATTCGTTTCCTCCCAAAATTGTTTAACCAATATCGCAAAAACAGTTGTACTGTCACAATAACTCCTCTAATATGGAAACACACACTTTACACTGGGAAAGTGGGATACAAATGCTTCAAACAATACTTGGGGCTACCACAAAACCGGAGAATTTATTAAACATAATGAGAAAACAAGGAATTACTCGGACCGTTGGCCCGCACAGCGTGCGGGTGACGTGAAATGCGTGCATTAATAATTAGCTCAAAAATCTCCCGCACCACAGCTGGTTGTCACCATTGGAAACGCCGTCTACATTATTTAACTGCTCGCTAATTACCAAGCATATGTTACCAAGTAGTTTTCAAAGAAGAGAATAATAGAAACTAGAAATTTTAACAAATTGCCTCTTTAGTCAAGCCTTATTAAAAACAAAAAGCCGCAACTATTAATTGAAATTTCAGTATAGTTCCGTTTGGTTTTTATGAGTAATCTTTTTACCAACCCTTACATTGTTGACTTTTAAGACGGGTTTGAGTACATGGTACGATACTTTTTTCCCGGCCAAAATCTGTTACAATTTTGGTTACATTGCGTAAAGTCACAGTGCAGTTCTGGTCTCAAGACACAAGAGGATCGAATTAGGACACATATTCCTAGTATTCCATGTAAATTTTGTGCTTGTTTAATAATACTGTATTGGAAATAAGAAACTTTGAGTTTTATTGTTACAAACAAGGGAAATATGAAATATGTTGTTACAGTAGTTGATATCTCCGACCAGTTCACAATGCTAAAGAGAACATAGAAAAGATTTGATACTTAAATTATGCATTTTAAATGCCTTATTGAGAAAAATAGAACCAAAAACTTACATTAATACTTTATTTTTAAATGATGGTTTTTCTATTCCAATAAATATTTTTCATATATTGTTTTAATTGAGTTAAAACCACATAAATGTTACAATGGAAGCTTTGTGGGAAACAGGATTACTAGAGAGGATTGATTCCTTGGCATCATTTACAAAATATACGGAGCAAGAATTTGAGTCAATCGTAAGGTCGTATCTCTGAAACTTATTAAAAAATAACAAACATGTAGACAGAGTTCGTTCATGAATATCCAAACTAAATCAAACACATCAAATTGCCAGCGAACCGTTCATATCCACGGGTAAATGAGCTGCAAATAATCATGATTAATTAAAGTCACAGCTAGCTGGCGCTGGCAGTTTTGAATCCGAGGGAAATGAGAAGCGGATATAATTATAGAACACAACTTTCTACAGCAAAAACAAACGTCATTAATTATCGGTGAGCGAACGGCTACATTTTTGGTGCATTGCGATCAGCTGTGGGTGATGTCTAATTACCGTATGTCAAAGCCAGCCCCACATGCGAATGTGTAATCAATGTGGGGCCAGCCTCTGCACTTACATTGCTAATTATCGATATGGCAGTGTCACTTGAAGATCGGTAAAGTTTTGCATCTTTGAACCCGTGTTTGACGAGTTTTAGGGAATACGCTATTACGGTAGTAGTCACCGTGAAAATCAGCTTGAATGCGAATTCCTTAACAGAATTTTTAGACATTTGTGCGGTTTTAAAAGGGTAAAAAAATGGGCTTTTGGTTTTTTACCTTAATAAAAATTCAACAATTTTATATTTAGCCATTTAAACATGATAAAAATAACAATTGAGTTTTTTTTAACACAACCTAGATGGCAGTGGAAAAAATCCAAAAATACTATTCCCATGTTATAAGTTACTAAGGTAAATCAACAAAATCCTGTGTCTTGCTCATTATTATTGACAAACATGGATAAAACTTAGTATGTGCATGCACTAGGAAGGGTTTAAATTATTATATTCCCTTACAGGAACCGTATGACAGCAGTCCTACGCACTCACCCCATGGTGTTTAAGTGGAAAAAATCCATTGGATATTCACTGAGTGCACAGGTCTGCTGCAACGGGGGTATATTAAGTCGTATCATAGGGGGCATTTCATTGCCTCATTCAAAAGATTTAAAAGGGTTAAGAACAATACAAACTACTCGTTACGGTCAGCAGTCCTTAGTCAAAGAGTGTGTACAGCCAAATAATTTGGAAACTTTTGTAAAAGTTTCATTCATAGAGTTTTAATTATTTTCTCTTTGATTCCATTATTCCATTTCATCCATTGGCCAACCAAAGACAATTGAACAAAACTATCCATAATGTACAAGATTTTCTCAATATAAATATAATTGTGTAGGATTGTTTTTGCTGATGAGGGTTTCCTTTGACGGAATTCGACAAGGTATAAAGTAGTTGATGAACCAAATCTAAAGAATCCTGTTTAAATTTGCCAAAAGATATATGTTTAATTAATTTATTTTGTAAATCACAAAATAACTTTTATGTTATACATTTTAAACTGAGTTATGAATTCCATTAAGATCCCGACAAAAAATTGAGTCATTCATTTAATCTGTTTTGCCAAGAAGTTTTTAGATTCAGTGAGACTATGAAATCATTTTCCAACACTGTTATTCTATTGAGTGAAATGACCATTCTTATGATTGTTGATTTCATTATCTAATCATCATTTCATACTTCACTCGTAAGCCTGAAAAGGAAACGAAATAATTAAAAATGTATTAAAAAAATTTGAAATCATAGTTAAGCACTCATTTGTGAATGAAAAGTATTTTTCATCGACTCGTGGAATCAGACCCATGGTACAAGGAACAATAAGAATGTAAACAATTTTTTTAGGATCCAGAGTTTTTTAAAGTCTTCATCAGAAGTAATATTTCATAATGAACTTCCCAAGAACGCGATACCTTCTCTCCCCGGGGCAACAATAAAACTCTGCAAGGATATTACAATTCACCTGCCACGCTGCCGGCCCTTCCATGGAAACATCTCTAAATCGCATTAAATCCCTTTGACTTACGCTTTCTGTGAATCGCATTAAAGAATCTTATCGTCGGGAAAGTTTTTAAGAGTCGATTTACCTTGGGAATGTTTCCAACCGCAGGCAATATTCATTTTTAATGTTTATATTCCTTTAAAAGTTTTAGCCGCTTATTGCTTTGTGTGGGTTACAGGATTACCACCCTTGATATTTTAAAATATTACTTAAAAAGTTATATTTTAGTGAAACTTTTCTTTGTTAGCGAATTTCCCATAGGGAATAAGCTATTACCGTAGGTCTCATGGTAAGACCTAAGCCCGGGACCATGTTACTTTTTCGTTTTTAGATGCCCAGAGACCAAAAATAATAGTCATTAAAAATTTTATATATATATATATATATATATATATATATATATATATATATGTATATATGTATATATATATGTATATATATATGTATATATGTATGTGTCCCTAGACACGATAACTCTCGTAAAAATGGTCCAATCGACACCAAATTTGGTAGAGATGTGTAATCCTACGTTTATTCGGATGAGTTCGAAAACCAGACATGTCGACCTACCGGAAGGGGTAGTTTTGGGGGGTTTTGTACCCCAAAAATGGGTTTTTTGCATTTTTCATATGTAAATTTTAAATATTTTAAATTTTTATTTTGACCATTGGATTTAGCTCAAAAAAACACACAATTTAGTATTTTGAAGCTTTGCTCTATCTCCATTGGTTACCGAGATATTACAAAGTCTAAAGACAGTACATTGTCTTTTAGGGCTCCAATGTAAATCTTATGGAGAATAAGGATGTGTTAATATTTCACTTATTAACCAATATTTTTGGATGAAACTTGGTATTTAGCTTCATTTTTTTAGATTCATCCATTTAAGGTAAAAAATCTTGGTTTTTGTACTTATCATGGCAGCAAACCTGCATACTCTTTTCCCATGTTAATCATATGGAGAATAGGCAAACTCTTTTATTTATGGACAGATATTGATGAAACTTACTATATGTCTTTATATGGTCGAAATAAATTTTTTCTATGCTAAAAACCTACTTTTAGTGTCCCCCATGGCAGCATACCTGCATACTCTTTCCCTATATTTATCTTAAGGAGAATAGACATTTATTTCCCTATTTATGAGCACGTGATGACATTTTGTTTACAAGTTTAGCTGGTCAAAATTAATATTACTAATTTGGAAATTCGCTGAGTACGCAGGTCTGCTGCGACGGGGGGTATTTATTGGTATTAATTTAAGATTTAATACTGAAAAGCGTACAATTAACCTATTTCACAACTATAGCTTTAAATCATTTAAAAACTAATGCACTTATTCAAATATATTAGCTATTTTGACCTCAACCTCAATAACTCAATAACTCGTAAATATTTAATTTACGATGTTTTTTTCTACGTCGTACTAATATATTCCAGGGTGACTTATAAGTTTTCGAAGCTTAAAACAAAAACTGCTTCTGCATTTTGAGCAATAACAAGTTCTCCATCTCCTTAAAAACTCGTCCACGCGAGGTCCTTATCATCTAAATGCACGTTCTCCTAAAAAATGTCTATTTTACAAAACTTAATGAATTTTCTGACAACTGTTTCTCGAAAAGCTTTAGTTTATTTTTTTTTATATCCTATCTAAGTTAGTTATTATTCAGCCCAATGATTAATGGAAACTTGGTGTCGTCACTGCTGGGGATCAAACCAGTGAAATCAGGACAAATAATTGCAAAACTTCCCAATAATATGGATTTTTTTGGCACGAAACTATCTCTTAACACTCTAAGTATTCAGTAGCAGGTTTACCGAGCGTTGATAGTTAGTTTAAATTCAATTTTGCTCTAATCAGACTACTAAGTTTACACCAACAACGAACTACACCTCTTCACAGTTAACAGTTGTTTCATAGAAAATGCTTAGTGTTTTTATATTATATATATTTGTGTACCGTTCGTTGTTGTTTCGTTACCAAAATGGCAACCCATGATACCAACGTAAAAATTACAAATTTTTTAACTTAATTATAGACAAAAGTTGAGATTTTTTTCTAGGGTTAAGGCTTTTTCTAAACTTATTTTTGGCCAAAACCCTCTTAAATGCAAAGTTTAAAAACATCTACATAGATTTTCCAAGATCTATCTAGATTTTGAGATCTTGGAAAATACCTCGCCTTAGACACTGCTTCACACTGTGTAGGATAATCATTTCAAGTTAAAGCCATAACCATTTTGTAGTTTTACATATTGTTAAGTTTTTTCTGTTGTTTCTAATAAAACAAATAAAAATTTCGGGATCGGATAGTTTCTTTCTAAATCAAAACCAAACGATTTTCACCCAAGATTGAACGGACAAACTGACTGATTTGTAATTTAACAGTAGTATGGGACAACCAGCAATTAGCCCACCCCACTGGAATCACAGTCCACATTACACAGCGCCCCAGCGGCGGCCGGTAATGTTTCACCAGTCGGTTTTTGAGTGACCGTGTGGCACGGCGCGGCGTGGCGGCCCCTGGGGCCCGTGTGTGTCTCACTGTGTGTGCTCATTGGATGAGTCGGGACATAATTCACGTGGTGTTATCGGATCTCCGTCAGTCTACACACACACACACACACACACACACACACACACACACACACACACACACACACACACACACACACACACACACACACACACACACACACACACACACACACACACACACACACACACCATCGGTCATCAGTCATCTCTAATGATCGTGTACGCTACTCTCTACCTGACGGCACATCTTTCGTTTGTTCTGTCTCCGTTCAGATTTCAAGCGAACTTCCGTAGTGTTTGCTGTTTTTTATGGAAAAAATAAGTTATAGGGTAGGCACGAGTTGTCCTATTTTAACATTGAATCTAAAAATGTCAATTTCAGATGTTACTATGACATGATTGAATTTATTGACCAATGCCAACATATTATTCCGATTGTCAGAACACAGATATTTGAAAAGTAATATTAAATTTATGGAAAACCCGCTTATGAATAATCAATTAGTTCTAATAATAGTTAGCAAGATAATAGGCTAATCATCAAATAATTATCAAACATCACACGAATAAAATATATTTAACAAATATTCACAACAGTTTACCTAAACTTCCAAATAAATCATAGGTAAATCCGATATCGAGAAGTAACCAGATTAGCTTATAAACAAGATGTGATTATCGTTAACTTAACTATGTTCTATGGCATTTGAAAATACTAGGGATGGTAAATTCATTGTAACTTTAACTAAGGACTTAAAGAAAATCTTTTATCAGGGTTGTTGTCACAGAATGATGGCGTAAGAACTCATCATGACAACAATACAGGTGGTAAAACCTCAACAAAACACCACGTGACTATACAGGTAACGGAACCTCGGCGGCGCGGTTCAGGGGAGTGGAACCGCAGTCGTAACCGGGATTTACCGATATATGTGCCAGATTAGTTGCACCAACAGAGCCAATTTGTTGTCCAAATCCGGTGGATGAAGACGAAGCGGGTGGACAAATCATGTTTATAGGTCCCGCCTCCCCTCCCACCACCCCTCCCACCACCACCACCACCACCCCTGCAACACACAAACTCTCCGGTAAACGACAAAAATATAGACCGGTCCAGATGTTGCCGCGATTTGTTACTTACCCTGAGACAGAGTAACGTCTCTGTCTCGTATGAGGTGCGTGTTATAGCGGCGTGTCGCAAGTCAGAGCGTCCTCGTGCGTTATTGCTTTGTTACCGGAGTCCGCCTTACAACAGTTTTCTTTGAACACATTCGTTGGAATTATTATTTATAGACTAAAATTTTCGAGCTAGGACTAACATTTGCACTCAAGTAGAACGAGATTATTTATAATCTTATTTTCCTAAGGTAATCTCTTCTATAGCCTACATTTCATTTGTTTAGTAGTTGGAATAACGAAGAATTTATTGAATTATTATTTATTATTTTAATTTATGTATTAAATCTTACAACATTAGTTGTAATAGTCACAAAAACAATTTTTCTTGGAAATAAAAGTATAAAAATTAATAGTGTAACGACACGATATAGAACAAAATAGTCTTATAACCATTGTTAAGTTTGGTTTGTGCTTTGTTAATTTAACGCAAATTCGATTGCAGTAAACAAATCCTAAACAGACTACTTTAAACTGTTAAAATTGCTGTTATTTTCTCGAATTCATATCAACTTCATACTGAAAATAGATGGTTTGTGATGGATTGAAAACGTTATGTTGGCCTAGTTGTAAAAATTCTTTAAAACTTTTAAGCCATGTCGAAACCCCCAACTTTTTAATACTTTTTGTTTATTCATGAATCCACATTAGAGGATTGGAATGAGTAACATTTAAACTGCCGATAAAACCATCAGTGTCGAGTAACAAAACAGTATCAGAATCAGATTAATTATAACGATTAACTGGCCGTACGAACGACCGGTCATTTGCAAAAAACAAATCAGTAACATTAACCGGCATGTTGAGCCATTGGCGTGTCGCGCCGCCGTATCGGGCCCATTACTCTGCATCCGAACAACGTGTCCAGCATAGCCGTTTTGTTAAATCATGTAAAAGTCCCGTGAGCCATAATGTTCTGGAGGATAGGAAATATATAAAAAATATAAGAATTTATTATTTAGAAAAAAATCTTTAGAGGAAAATTGAATTTAATAAAGTCATGAATAGGTGAAATTGACGTACTTTCGGAATGTTTATGGGGGATGGAAATGTCGTTGGGATTTGATTAAGGAATTTAATTTCTATAAAATAAAGCTGCAGGAATTTCATTTATATACATATTCAATCTAATTAATTATGATTTTGTTTAATTTGTTTAAGGTGAGCTGATGATTAGAGAATACGTTTAGAGAATCGGATCAAGAGGACAGATGATCTTAGTGACCCTCCTATTGTGTTAATTCATACCATATTGAATTAACACAATTAAACATTAAAAAATGCGGAATCGTTTAACATAATTAAATTTAAGTTTGGCATTATGTAAAGATATTAGTTTTATTTTGTTTCATGCTGTCAATGAAAAACATTATGATTCTTCTTTTTTTCTTTCTCTCTTGTGGAGGATAGGTTTTGATTGTCTTTTTCAATCCATTAACTTAATAGTTACTAATAAACGAGGTTATATAGACTTACTTGTTTATCTATTTATGTGATGCTTACTCCAAAATAGTGATTAGTTATGCATAAGATTATATTCCAAAGAAAGCATTAATCCAGCTACCCAGTAAGCCAGACGTATGCCCCGACACTGCAGGCTAAGACGGCCACTAGATTCAAATTTGTCACTGGACATCGTCCATTGATCAGTGAGCCCCTGGGGTCCCATTAGGGGGGGGGGGGGTGACCCTCGCCTAAAGACATCACCGCAGAGAGTGTCCCTACTGCAGACACCGCCCGTCTACTGATCTGGGCTGCTGATGTGACTTTAAATGGGGGTTCGAGAAAATAGAGAATGCAAAATTGTATTATAATGGCCGAAAACATTTCAAAACAATTTCTGAATCGGTTAACCTGATAATTTTTATCATATTAGTATAGATAAGTTATCAACCTATAAGTTGTAACATTTTCCAGTTTGGTTGTTATAACTGACGATTCTCTCGGGTTTGAGTTAATTTTTCACATTAATACTAACTATTTCATTATTATAAGAACATCTAAAAAATAAATTAATGTGTTGTCCTTATCCTTAAATACATGTGACTCGAGAAAACACGATACTGTACCTTCGTTTATGAAACCTCCGATTAAATTATTTTCCGTAACTAGCCAAACAACGTATTGTTTAAAGGTATTTTCCACATAATCATCCCCCCACCCACCAAAAAAGGAATTTGCTAGTAGCTTGCCTAAAATTAAGGGTTATTAAACATAAATTAAATTGGTTGGATACCAAATTAACCTGGAGATAAATAAAGTGAGTCGTTTCGTTATAAATTCACACAAACAAATTAAAACTGGTTGTAAAAGTTTTATTTCTCTCTTAACAGAACAACAAAGTTTTTATCAGTGATTCAATATTTTCCCATCCCGAATGGCACAAAAACACCCTTGCTAAGTACGGCACAGTAGTTACTTTTCAGTAGCTCTGTCACTACAGGTACCACGCTTATAAATTAATCAGGATAAGTTAAACCACCAAAGAGCATTCCTAAAAACATTTAAAAAATCCCAACCCGTATTGAAAATTGAAAACATTCGTAAACCGAAACGAATGCAATGTAAACGCGGAAGGTTGGATCCAATCATCATCATAACCGTTTAACCGCAGCAATGAAAGAAAATGTGCGAATTGAATCAGATAGGCGGGATGCAAATGGAGATCGATTCCTGTATCAGCATTATCGGCATCATCGTGTGTGCGACGTTATCGCCACTGTGTGCGGCAGGATATTTGTTCGGCACAATCGAGGGTGCGCAGATAACGGAGTTTACGGTCACCGTCACCATCGAGCCAGTGATACCAGCTGATTAATACTGGGTCGAGAAAACACGTGTTATCTCCTGTCATAATTATCTCGCTTGCATTGTTGTTAGTTTACAATAGTGATTGGTGTGTTCCGAATGTTTACGCGGTGTACTTTATTTGTTACAATGGATGTTAATCGGACCTATATAAAGTTTTTTTGAACAACTAAATGATTTTTCAATTAATTTTTATAAATAAGTATTAATTTTACAGTGATTGTCTGAAAGAAAAAAGCTAACGATTTAATTGTTAAGAAAACAATCGACCAACATTTTAACCATTTTTTAACCGACTCACCTTAAACACTAAATGTTTTAGAGACTTACAAAACGTACTATCAATATGGTTGTGATAGAGTTAAAACTATGTAGAGTGTCAGTTTAAAATGTTAATAAAAATGTCATAACATTTCAAAACCACACAAGTTCTAATCCTCAAATTGCAGTTTTTACAATCCGCATTGTAAAACACTATATGCAATTAATTTTAAACTAGGAGAGTTTCCCCAAAAAAAATTGTCACCTCTTTATTATTTTTCAAGTTAAACCCTAATAGTAATGTTTAATTAATCAATTAACATTTCAAACTATTTGTGTGTTGTTAATTTTTTAAGATTAGTTGAGCTCTTAAGAGTAACAAACAGTAATCTTGATACGAAACCAAAAACGAAACTCTACCCTTACTCTAAACGCAGACAAAAGAGCCGGACTCTGCCGATCGACCGAAGATCGATGCAGAACGAGAGCGTTGCGGCGGGCTGTCTCGACTTTACGGCCTCCACTTGAGGTAACGCCGCGGTTGAATAGTTAATCGCAGAGATAAGCAAGATAAAGGGGGCCGAAGAGAGCGATCAGTCCCCCACAGGAGCCATCAGCCCCCCCCTCCTCCGACTCGTTAACCAACAACAGCCAATTGAGAACATTGTAATTAGTACAACCCTTCCTTATAACCTTTGTTTCCTCTCTTTAATTTACTGAACTGCCGTCTTACACTTACTTTTTCTTTTAAAAATTAAAACAAACTGCTTAACTTGCTTCCACAACTGCAAAATGATTGGAGAGTTTATATTTTCGTGGGGAACATCAAGTTACAAAAGTATTTTAAAAGTGGGCGTTTATACAAATTTTCTGTCTGAATTTTTGTATTGCCTAAGTTTAAGTTATATTGTTCAGAAAATTATTCTTACGATTGCCAATGTCAAGTATTTTGCAGTTATAACCTTTAAAACATGGAATAAAATGCCTTCTAGGTTTTTATATATATATATATATTTCATTTTTAGAGAATGGCAGGTCTCTTATACCGTACTTTGCCTAATTCTACATAGACTATTGATCTGTGTGTGCATCGTATATACGAGAAATCCTCTCATACCGTTAGAAAAGTATAGTCTTGTAGATGAGCAGAATCCCATTCTATTTCTCATCGGACTCCAGGGCTACGACCCACAGGCTTTCAAAGTTCTAATGTTAATCTTATGGAGGAGGGATGGTTGATTAAATCATTAGTCAGCTGTTATAAAAACAATTGTTAGAAAAAAGGAAGAACAGACGTTTTAGTTATAAAATGTTTTAAAACGTCTTGAGTCCAGATCAACTGAAATTTTAGTCCAATTTCGATCAGTAGTTATTAAAACAGTTAAATAGTTAATCTCTAGTTTGTTATTAAAACAGCTGTCTAATGATTCAGTCCCTTCTTCCATAAGATTAAGATTGGAATTTGAATGCCTATGGGGCGTAACCTTAGGGTCCGATGTGAATTATATAGCGATTGTGTTCATCTACAGGACTTTACCTTTTTGAACGGTATGCGCGGATTTCCCCTACGATGCCCACGAGCTGAAAAAAGGAGAAAAAGAAACATCCTTGCCTATTAATATACAGAGTATTGAAAAAATCTTTTAGTAATATTTACATTATTCTTAGGATTTTATAACACATCCAATCCTGATCCAAAAAGGATTAACTCACCAAGCTCAATTGTAAAATTGTTTTATATAAGATTATAAGCTTAAAACAAAAGTCTGCAGTGATCGACACTCAGGCGCTAAGGTTTTAGTCGCTCCGTGGCGAACTTTCGCCCATCCCCAGCCATTATACTGTTCGCGGAAAACAGCCATTCCGATGGCTAAGAGGCGGAAACAAAAGTTTGCGACGGCAATGGAAGATTAAAAAGGGGAAGCAATTACAAGTTGGCAACTAGCTTCGACTTGATGGCCCGCCAGGCTCCGTTAACTGCCCCCATAGAGTAACCGGGGGCAGGGGCAGGGCGGGCACAGAGTAACAAGTTGTGTGCTGTTACAATGGTGGGAAAATGTGTTCGTGTTTCCATTAAGACGACGAAAGAAAATAAAACACCACACTTATGTAATAAATATAAAAAAATCCTTACCAAAACAACACATTTATTTTATGAGTATTTTTAACATTATTAGAAAGACGAAGGAAATTTATTATAATTGTCGTTAGTAATGAGGTGTCACGCAACAACAAAGCCTAGAATTCGTTTCCAGGTAAACCCTACCTTGAAGAGAAAACCTTGTATTGAACTATGAAATGAAATAAAAAAAATCTTTATAGTGTTTTATTATTACTATCTTAGCCCGCGTTTTTCATGTATAAATCTACTATAGTCAGGGAAATATACGAGCAAATAGGGCAGAACCTAGGACAAATTGTACTCTCAAAAATGTTGTCGTTGTTTTGTCAATTGACAAACATAGTTAACGTGAAAAGAAGATTTTACCAAAATCGGACATTGGGAAATTGGTAAAAACCAGCCATTTAAAAATATTTTATACATACCATTTTAATGGGTTCGGTGGCTTATGAAGCACCCTTAGGTGCTTATGAAGCCCTTCTTAATAAACTTTAATATCTCAGTTGTGTCATCAATGCTATATTTTGAGACATAACATTTTAATCCTTTTTAGTGGGGATGGACCACGAGGAATCAGAAGAAAATGCTCAATGTTACAACAGGTTGATACGTACATCAAATTAAAGGTCTTGTGGGGATGGCCCACGAGGAATCAGAAGAAAATCCTCAATGTGACCACAGGTTGATACGTACATCAAATTAAAGGTCTATTTTAGTAGAATACAAAGCTGCAAATGCGACCTAAAAAGGACAACCGTGCCTGAAATGGCAGGCGACAAAATTTTGCAATTAAATCATATAAAAAATATATTAAAGTGTAATGAAAACTTTTATATTTATATGTAAAATATATGCATGTGTCCGGATACTAATACTCGTAACTTTTAAAAGGGAATTCTCTAATTTGTATTGAAATGCTCTGAGAAGATGTAGGACCAAACTATTTTCATGAGTTTACGATCAAGTATAATGGTATTATTCGACTGGGGTTTATGATTTTTAGAAAGGGTCAAAAATGAATTCTTAGCACATTCTTACCACAGTAAAAAAAATCAACAATCTTAACTGAAACCATTTGAAAGAGATTGAAAAAAACAATGTAGTAATTTTAATTTGTAACTTGGCTAAACTGATTACGGAAAAATACAATAATATGTTTCCCATGTTATTTTAATCGGAAATCAATACAACCCTGAATCTCGTTTATTTAATGATATAGCTGAATATAATTTTCTAGGAATATCCACTAGGCAGGATTTGACTTATATTTGGCTACAACATCCCTATGGCAGCAAACCTATATTATATTTATTCCCATGGTTTTTATGAAGAAAACAATAAGAATACTGAATTCCGTAGAAATTAGCTGAGTATATACGCAGATTTGCTGCGACGGAAGTATACGTATGATGATTGTTTTTCATTACACTAGGAAAACTTAAAAAATGAATAATTTGGTATATGAATTTGCCAATTGTGTTAAGAAGGAGTTAGTAATATAAATCCAAATCTGAAGATATCTGTGTTATTCCTATGAGAAATCAATAAAATGCTACATCTCTCTCATTAATGATTATATTTTAATTGGTATTTTTATCTGGTTATTATTTATTTTTGATTGCATAAAACTTTCCAAATCCAGCAAACCTACACACACATGCACTTGTAGTACCTTATAAATTAAAAATTATTTTTGTATTTTACTGATTACGCAGGTCTGCTGCTACATGGGTGTTTTTATTTAATTTTGTTTATTTATTTTATTTATTTTTTGCTTGCTACAGATAATACTCATCCTAATGTACTCAAATGAATAAAAAAAATTGATTTAAAATAGGGTTTTGATGAAGCAAACTAGTAATAACTTGATGAATATAGGTATTGTCCGCCACTTTGAAACTACGTCAAAATTGCGCACTTTCCGTGGAGGAATTTAGGTAAAATTTTGATGTTACTTTTGATTTTACACCTAAAATCTCAATAAAACATTAAAATCTGGGAGTACAATTTTTCCGAGTGCATAGTCTATTTTCCCTCAACTATAAAGCGAAACTTTAGCGTAAATTGCTTAACTGAATAAATTGTTTTCACATGATAACGCTGATGTCACTAGTTTGGTCCCCATCAGGGTCAATGTTGGACGAGTTGTCATTTTTCTTCGGGCTATAACTTAACAAAACCAGGCTTGGAATTTTCCCTAATAAATTAGTTTAATGCAATATTGTAAAAAAAAAAAATAATACTGGCTGAACCTGGTTTAAACTGACTTTAAAACTGCTAAATACAGTGATTCACGAGAGTGGGCATGGAAGGCCCGGATGACAAAATTCCTGGATTTATCCAATCGCGCTTCGCAGTTATCACAAACGCGCAGTCGGTGCAGTAAAAATCTCAAATATGCATTCAATGCAGATTAATTCGGTTAGTTTTCGGCGGAGCGGGAGCGGCAGATTAGCGGCGGCATTGTAGAGGTACTGTTTGGCGTCACTATCGCATATTTATTTTGGCCGGTATGAAAAATATCCACTTGATTATTGACTATTACTCACTTGTTTGCCCGCTTTAATTGAGTTTAACCGTTTGTTTTCCCCGCCCGGGGCTAGCCGGCCGCCCCGACCGGTCTATTATAAATATTGCTGCATTATTTGCTCTAGATGTTGTTTTGGTTCCGTTAAAATGTAAATGCGAATGAAATTTGTTACGATTGCGATAAATAGGAAGCGGTGGTATTTTTGGTCAGTTTTGATCGGCAAAAACTATAAAAGTAGCAATAAAAATTTAATATTTAATTTCCTAATTTAAATTCTTTTTATGTCAATGGCGAGCCTTTTTTCCGCTATTTCTATCATTTTAAAATATTATGAAATATAGGGTGTCCAGCTTCCACCTTAACAAACTTTTCCAGGTTATTAAGCATGTCAAAACAAACAGAAAAATCACATAAACATATGTCCGGAAATGCTTCGTTAAGCCGCTAGCCGCCATTTTGTTTTTTACACTTAAGAATTTTTATTTCCGTAACGTGTTGTTGTATGGAGTTCATATTAGGCATATACCTTAATCACACCAATGCTAATTTTTAGAAAAAATATTATTTTTTCCGATTTATATTTTCAAAATGGCGGCAATTTTAATTTTTTAAACTCAAATATCTCAAAAACGGTAAATTTTATAAAAATGTTACAAGTAACAAAAAGTTGACAAATTAAATTATCTAAGCAGTGATATCAAGTTTGTAAGGATCCGACAACAAATAACAGATTTATTGAGATTTTTCTCTTAAAATAACCTAAATTAGCATTAATCATAGCAAAAAATCAGTGTTTTTCTGTAAGAAAACCACAATAACTCCGTTATTTGTTTTTGGATCCTTACAAACTTGGTGTTATTGTTTAGATAATTTAATTTGTCATTTTTTTTGTCTCTTGTAACATTTTTATAAAATTTACATTTTTTGAGATATTTGAGTTTAAAAATTTAAAATTGCCGCCATTTTGAAAATATGAATCGGAAAAAATAATATTTTTTCTAAAAATGAGCATTGGCGTGATTAAGATACATGCCAAATATAAACTCAATACAACAAACCGTTACGGAAATAAAAATTCATAAGTGTAAAAAACAAAATGGCGGCTAGCGGCTTAACGAAGCATTTCCGGACATATGTTTATATGATTTTTCTGTTTGTTTTGACATGTTTAATAACCTGGAAAAGTTTGTAAAGGTGGAAGCTGGACACCCTGTATAAATTTTCATTGAGTCTTTATAAATGTTCTAGATGTTCTGAAGTAGGCCTACTACATGTTCTTGGGGCTCCAAAGAATGGATTAGCTGGGAATTTTCGTGAGTAGCCTGCGTTTGTTACAAATTGGGTTTAAGTATTTTTGTAATTTTATCATATAAGTTATACTTGAAACTCGAGTTTTCCTGTACGGACTCTAAAAAACATCCATTGATAAATTAATATTATTTTTGTGCAACTAAATCATAGTGAGACTGAAATAAAACTTTAAATGGAAATTAAAATAGGTCCTAACATTTTCCATATATATACAGACAAAAACTATACTAATAACCATAAATCTAATCAAATAAAATATCTTTATTGTCATAAGACTATAAATTATAGCATTGACAACAAGTCACAATACAGAATAAATTATAGCAGCTTATAATAAGAAATACATATAGCTTTATAAAACTTGAAAAAAATAAATACTTTCAATTATAAACAATGTTCTACCTTTTTATTTATTTGAAATAAAATAAATATTATAAAGTATAGATAAAATCTGACTGTATAACTCGGTTGTCAGTGGAACGACAAGCAAAGGGGTGGAATCAGAAGATGAAAGTTGGTAAACAAATGTCTGTGTCTTATCAGTGCTAGCCACAAAGTTGTTGCCGCTATCTTGTTGTTGCATTGCATCTTGCCCAATATATCTCAGAAACGAGCGGATTTTGAATTATAACAAAATGATAGTCCAAAAATCGTTTGTACTCTTACTCTTTCATGATATCAGTATTTTGAATCATTAATTTTGTTCAAGATTTAAATAATTAATAACGATATTGTTCATCTTTAAATAAATAACAGTATTTCACTTGTTCAAAATTCAATTTTTTGTAACATAAAAAATGAAGCGTCAAGATATTTCTTTAAAGTAACGAGTTTTGAATAGTCATAAACATTTGCAAGATTAACAAAGCTGTAAAAACTCGCAAAGCTATTTTGCTGTACTTCAATACAATTTTACTAACAATGACATTTATTTTTTACTATAGCTTTACCCGCAGCTTTGCTTACGTTACTCGTCAGGTTTAGCTCGTTTGCCACACTCGTTTGCTACGCTCACTTGCCGTTACGCTTACCCGCCGTCAGGTTTAGCTCGTTTGCCACACTCGTTTGCTACGCTCACTTGCCGTTACGCTTACCCGCCGTCAGGTTTAGCTCGTTTGCCACACTCGTTCGCTACGCTCACTTGCCGTTACGCTTACCCGCCGTCAGGTTTAGCTCGTTTGCCACACTCGTTTGCTACGCTCACTTGCCGTTACGCTTACCCGCCGTCAGGTTTAGCTCGTTTGCCACACTCGTTCGCTACGCTCACTTGCCGTTACGCTTACCCGCCGTCAGGTTTAGCTCGTTTGCCACACTCGTTCGCTACGCTCACTTGCCGTTACGCTTACCCGCCGTCAGGTTTAGCTCGTTTGCCACACTCGTTCGCTACGCTCACTTGCCGTTACGCTTACACGCCGTCAGGTTTAGCTCGTTCACCCTAAAAAAGTTTTGAGTGAAATTGACTCAAAATCAACTCAAACTCCGGGTCCGAGGAGGACCGAACAATGTCTGAGTTAAATTTACTCAAACTGATTTGAGTTAAATTAAACTCAGAATAATGAGTTGACTTTCAATTCAATTTCTGAGTTTAATTTTTAACTCAAACATATTGAGTCAAAATTTGACTCTGTTTCCTGAGTTGATTTAACTCAACCTTAAAAATACCAAAGCATCAGAAATGTCTCGGCTGGAGGTAGGATTTAAACTCGCGACCTCTAGACCATGAAGCCGTGCCCTTACCAACTACGCCACGCCGCTTCGTGCTGGTAGTGGATTTGTTACACTACTTAACCAGTTGATATTCAAGTTCGCTTGCGTAAATGCATTTCCCGTGAAGGCCTATATTTTTATGTTGCCGCAAATACGTTATGCCTTAACTATAAGAATAAGAAATATTTCATGTCATAAACAAAACATGTTTGTATAATGAGGAAATATTTAACAAATTACATTGATTACATTATTACAATCAAATAAAAACTTATATCTAACAAAGTTACTAAGCCATTACTGTATTTGGTTGTTTCACACTAAAGGAACTATCACAACCAACAAAACCTAAACATATACGACATGTGGTGAAATTTTCGTGAAGATAATTTAAAGCCTAGCCTTACGGCATTTTTTGTGTTAGTATTTTTAATTTTTTGTCCGCCCTAAAAAGGTTAACTAACAATATTTTCCAAAAAATATAAATCAATATTTTAAAAATATTGTTTCTATATTTTGACAACAATATTCAATATTTAAACAATATTGTTTCAATATTTTGACAATAATGTTTTACAACATTGTCTCAACATTAATCAATATGGAAACAATATTTTTTCAATGTTTTCTGATTATTTTCTTAACAATGTTTTCGGCAATATTAAACAATATTGTTTTAATATTTTTACAATATTATTTTGCTACTTGGGTTATTGCTATAAATACATACATGAATCGCGGTTAAACCGCTTTTTTGGGTAACGTTTGCTCCACGTCGCGTCGTTGACTCAAAAGTTTGAGTGAAATCGAGTCGCTGATAAAACTGACTCACTCAAATACGGGGTCAGAGTAACTCAACTACTCGCTTTCCTGGTTTCTGCTCAAAATTTTGAGTAAGTTTGACTCAAATTTAATTGTGTTATATTGACTCCTTGACTCATCACTAGTTGAATTGAACCGGTGTGTTTTCACTCAGAAACTTGAGCCAGATTAACTCAATAATCGTCGACTCAACCTATTTGAGTTAAAACGATCCGGTGATTTTTTACAGTGTTCGCTACACTCGCGGTCACGCACACCTATATATTTATAAAAAAGCACTGGAATACCTAAAATTGTAATTTTTTATTTAATTTGTTTCTTAAACAGCATTAAAATAAATAAAATATAAATTTGCTATTTTTTATTTTTTATAAAAATAATTTTTATAAAATATAAAGTATCCTATGTTACTTCTGACGGATCTAAGAATATGTGTACAAAGTTTCATGATTATCGGTTGAGTAGTTTTCGCGTGAAAGCGTAACAAACATCCGGTCACTAACATTTATAATATTAGTAGGATTGTTTTTCAATATTACTGGTTACTTAAGAATTAAAATAACACTGAACAATAAGTTCATGTGGGGTTGCTTACTATTAAAATTCCATTTTCAAGCAGAAAACTATAACTGAATGTTCTAAAAGTGTCACTGTACACTTTTTATGGCTTCTTTGAAAGTTAGGTATGAGTTTTATAACATTGAATAGTCTTTATTTGAAGCCATTTATAGAATTCATTACCGTACGGGCCTTCACTTTCTATGCAATTTACAAACACCCAAATAATATTAAATATTAGGCCTATTTTGTGTTCTTATTACATTTTCACCACTGTTACAGCAACGATTACATTGGGTCTACTCATTAACTTTAGTAATGTTTTCTCCAAGCAAAGGAATGGAATCCACATATATGAGTTCAAAAGTCGTATTAAAAATTTGATAAATAAGACTGTCGAAACACTATGCAGCAGTTTTCAGCAACCTTTACAGAATAAAAATCCTGAGGGCTTTGATTGACTAGAAATCTATGTGTGGTTTTAAATTAGTTGATCTCGCTTTAAAGTAAATGCTTGTTCATAGAACTTGTAAAAATTATTACCGAAATAAATATTGTGTTTGCCGTTATATTCATGAACAAACATTCTCAATCATATTTTTAAACTGCAATAATCCTCACTCCGTTTCGAAAATAAAACTCTAAGTTAAACACGTCCAACAAATAAAACTCCGTCATACGTACGCCCGGTATTGTTGTATTTGTAAATACAATTTAGCTCTGATCGTCAGATTTCACAACAAAGCCTCGATATCGCTGAATTTAAAGGCCAATAATCCAAATTGGATGACAAAACGTCAACAGTTTTCAATCCGCTACCTCTTCATCTGCCACACAGAAGGCTGTGGACGACAAAAGATTTAATTAATGGCAGCCACTACCTCCCTGATCGCTGCTAATTTCGATATCACCCGCTGCCACGTCCGCCCCGATCGCGTCAACGTCACCTCTCTATTGTCCTTCCGCCATGCTGTTGTTAGATTTTTATCACCAAATTTCTCGTCAAAACGTCAATCAAGTGAAATTAAATACTCACTACGGCATTTTGCACCTTTTCATGTTTTTAAAGGATTTTTGTAGGGAAAATATTAGTTTAGCTGTACAATATCAATTTGAACTGCCCCGTGATAAATGCTTTTTGTACGACATGTCTGAAAGAATGTTTTCTCTCAAACTCGTCATATATTATCATTCTGTAATTAGTAGGTGCCTTGTGGGGTGGATTTTGTTTGACTTCATTTCGGTCAGCCAATTTTTCAGAGCGATCATCTCACCCGAGGTTTGTAAACAAATGGTGACACCAAATAAAAGCACACATAAGCCAGTATGTTCATGTCATATAAATGAAAACAAAACTACTATAACTGACTCTCGTTGTTACTCAATGTTGTCTCCGTCTTCCTTCAATGGTAAGAACTCTTTCCACGAATGCATACGACCCGCCATCGTCAGCTTGTTAGATTCCCAGTCAGTCGCTGTTCTAATCGCATTTCCATGTTAACGTCCCTGTTGATCCCGTTATAACACGTATCGTCCGGTAATGTTTCCGCGTTGTTTTACCACGGATTAAAACCAACCTATATTTTACGGCGCCGTTTTCACCACGGCCGTCGTAATTATGTGTCCACTTTTATGGCGGTCCGGATTTATTATTAAACGTTTTAAACAAAACCGAACAAATATGAAATTACTGGGTTTAATAATACAAAACGCGTTATTTTGTATAATTAAAAGGGACCACACTGTTTAATGTTAAATTAACTAAGGCTGATCATTTATTCATGAGTGTGCACCAGCCCGCGTTTACAGCATTGTTTGTTAAATGTTGTAGAATAAAAGTTCCTTTATCAAAAAATGTTCCTATTTTTCATGCGAACTAATTTATTTCGGGCACCACAGTTTTCTCTATTTGACGCAATGATTGGATTCGTTTTGTGTAATTTATCGAACGATTTTTAATCAAATAAAAGATTAATTTGTCAATAGTTAATTTTAATTAGAGTTCAACAAAATGCTAGTTATTCTTTAATAAAAACTGTATTATATTAACGTTATCAACTAATTGTTTTTCATCTTTTTTCTTTTGTATACCTAACTTAAAATTTTTTAAGTAAATAAACTATGCCCTTGGGAAGTAAACATTCATAGACTTTTTGTTTTTCAGTACAAAACATTTTTAATGATTTATTTCACTTTCCATCTTATATTCAACATATGTTACTTTTTCCGTGATAATTCGTCATAATTATTCAAAGAATCCACTATATTTTACAGTTGATTTAAAATCACGGTCTTCAATAATAAATCAATAGCCGGTATTAGTCACCGAATAGATAACAACAATTTATTTCGCTGGTTATTCAATTAACACAACTATACGGGGATAATCTAACTATCAAATTAATTACGTGTCTGACGATGAAGCTGTACGAAACTAATAACTGCTGATTCCGCATGATACCAGCTGATTAATACCTCCATTGTTGTGCTGACTGGTGCAGCTATCGGCGCCGGCGCGGCGTGCGGTACTGATGACACGACACGACGCGACGCGACGTCTTATCCGACGTTCTGCATCGCCTTCCGAGAACTTGTAGTCATAACATGACATGTTATTAATAATTTGTTAAAGTCAGGACATTGAACAGCATTTTATTTGGAATTTGTCTTTACAGAAGAAGTAATTTTTTGCATTAACAGATGCGTTTAAATGGTCTTAAAGACCTCAAAAGAGGTTTAAAATGTTGTACTCGTTTACTAGGGGAAAAGATGCAAATCCTATACTCTAATACGATAAGGTATATTTGTATGTATATATGTATGCATGGAATGTATGTATGCTTGCACACGATCTCAAAAACGGATCGAATGATTTTCTTCAAACTTTGCAAATAACTTAGTTTAAAATAAATACGAGCTCTATGCCAGGAAAAATCTTGTTTTTTTTATTATCTTTAATTTAAATTGAAAAAAATTTAAAATTAGTCTTATGAAGGCGAGAGAGCATAGCGAACGAGCTCGTCTTGAATAATAAATAAGCCTTTTTGCACTGTTTATCATTTTAGCGCACTATAACTGACTACTAAACTGACTATAACTGATACTACTAAAAAGCATATTACTGTTAGGGTTTACCGAGAAAATTCTCGGTAACCAGGCCCATACAGTAAAACTCGTAGCTCTTCTATCACACATTTCATATTCTAATAGATATTCTGGGAAATCTAACTAGAGTTTTTCGCAATAAAGACATTTGCTGAGAGTGCGCCTGCATTGTCATCAAATTACGAAGATTGGCTGGATCAAATGAAACATGAGGTGAGGAAAGTAAAAACACAACTATCAAACCTATTCCTCACTTACCAATAAGACCATAATCTAACGAGCCTAGTACAGCCTAGTGGTCTACCCTATCATTGAAACCTCTAACATCCTCTAACAAGCTGCGGTCGACAGCGATTCAACCTTGCACCAAACCGTTGGCCATGGGGCCGTATATACAATTAGCCGAGATGTTATGCGGCAGATATGTGTTAATTAACCCACATGGACCACGGGAATGCGATAAAACCGTGCGCTGGGTGATGCGATGGGTGCCGGGCTGACCGAGGTATGCGACCTGCACTGTGGCCTACTGTGTACAATACCTGCAGCATCGCGCGGACGTTATGTATGCGAGGTTACAGTCTGATCATCACATTCATTTCTGAGATACAATCAATAGCCACTTAGATAATTTTGGAATACTTTAATTAGAATACTTTAAATTTAGAACACTGATATCATTTTGGGTATAAATTACACAACATTATTTGTTGGGTTACTATCAAACAAAGGTAACAGTCCAATTAACAGAATCGTGTGAAGTAACTCGCCGACTATTTTAAATACAGTTGTGCCCACAAGAAATATTTTCCGATTTGTAACTCAAAACATGTTACGATGGGCATTCATTTTCTCTTAGTCTTCAAAGATACTAAAATATATACTCGATCTATGTGATTGGTATTGTAGGTATTTAAAACATTACTTAGTTTTACGGAACTCCTATTAATATTTATATGTACAGTAATAGCTTATTATAATGATGATTTAAAAGTAAAAACCGTTAATGTTCAGTTAAACTAGGAAAACCGTATATGTAATTTAACCTTATATTGCACCCAAGGAATCTAGAATAAATAGTCTTTATTTCTATTCAAGATTCCTTATGTTGCAATTAACGTTTGTGTCGACTAAAAGTTTTTCCAACGAACATTTAGCTATGCAATACAGAATGTTTGAAAAATATTGTAAATCATACAGTTAACTCTAAACCCTATTTTAATTTTTATAGTTACTGCGAATGCGTCGTGGTACTACTATAAACTATTGCAGGTAAACAGTTTTTATTAATCTAATATTTTATATTTTTTTACGCTTACCAAAACAAATTATATAGGAATGAGCTATGATAATGAAATGGAGTTTAATGTTTACCGTATCCATTTACATTACGTGCAAAAACTTTCTATTGCCTTAACAACTATGGGTAAACAGGTCACCGTATTCAACTCCCTATATGGACTAACTATTCCTCCAGAGCTACTGAGTGATCAAGTGCCCAAAGCTCATTCTACAGTAAGAGAAAAAGGACACTGCATTGAGCATTGAGCATGACGGTTTTGCATACAAAACCATTCAGATCAGAGTTATTCGGCAGTGTAGCAGAACCACGGCCCTCGGCCGATCTTGATTGAGCATAATAAACACCAGCACACTTCCATCACACACGCCAGTAACGATCCCGTCGGTTTATCTCCAGTCCGGCCGCCCCAGGCGCTCCGATTCCCAAAAACCCCCCTCCAATATTTTACACTGAATATTTGACGGTGCCGCTTAACCGTCCGAAGGGCCGGTAATTACAGGTTGCTAATTGCTGATTTTTATCACCTCGCGTGCTTCTCCCCCACACAACAACGTAACCTTTATCCCCGTTATCCAACCCCCCCCCCCCCAGTGACAACACCCAGGTATCGGAACTTAGCCTTGTTTATGATCTTGGCGTGTTGGCGTTTATTGCGTTGTATTTTCCAATTAGCGGTTCAATCCTCCGATATAGAGATTAATAAATGGTATTGGAAGTCGTTTTTCATAAACGCGTTAGGATTATAATGTAGGAAAAATTACTTGCTATTGCAAATGTGTTAGTACATAAGTTTTTTTTAGTACTTCTACAAGATTATATAAATGCCTATTAATTAAAAACATCATTATTTATGTCATACAATTTAAAAATAGAATGGCTCTTGGTAATAGGTATTTGGTTATTCCTCCATTCAAGCCTTTATTGCATAGTCAAAGTATGTAGATTGTAAGCGTAAAACCAAGTTTAAAAATAAACGCTAGCCCCAAAATTTACTGGGCCGATTGTTTTGTTTTTCTGAGGGACTTTTGGGTGTCTTCAAACTCCGTCCCCCCTGCTATTTTTAACAGATGCAAACAACGGGATAATCTTCTGGGGCAATCTTAGTGACGAAAGAAGAAATTTTCATGTGTCAAAATTTTCAACCACTTCCCAAAAAATGGCGTTTTGGGTTGTAAGACAAAATGTTTTAATATTAAAAAACCATTTTTTGCCAATTTTGATTGTATAAAAAATGTTAAGACCTTTTTATTCTGTAACATGTTCTTAAAAAAAAAAATAATTGTTGGGGGACTTAACATGGCCGATTGTGCTTTTTTCAAGTTAATTTTTTAGTCCTATTGGGTACACTTTCATTGCCTGTATCTCTGAGAAATAAATAATATTTAAGAATAAAAATAAGTTTCCTTCTCATCTGGAATCTAGTGTAATTTAAAAGACTAAAACATTATCGTTTAATCGGATGGATATTAAAAATAACTCAAATCCGCTGCCATTAATTTTAAAGACAAAATTTAAATTTGTTAGAAATTTTTGTTTTTATAAAATTTACATAAAAGTAATAAAATTGTATTAAGATTAAAAAATATAAAGACAAAATTTATTTGCTTCAAGTTTTGTATACAAAAGTAAATATTCAACGCCGTATGGAATATTTTGGTTTCACATTTTTGGACGGGCGTTATATAAGTAAACCCATCCAATAGATCGGTTTTGCGTCAACAATTCGAATTTATCATAGAATAACTCATCAGATTACCGATGGCCGAAAATAAGTAATACAAGAGCGGCGGGATGATCGTTTATACGAATTCCGATCATTTCCGAGTTCATGCATAATAGTTGGGCGTAATTGCGTTAATTATAATTATTATTGATGACTAATCCAGATTGTATAGCTACCGATTAATATGCATTTACTGGGTTAATTTAGACCGAGTAATGCTATCAATGTTTGAAAATGTATTCGCCGACTCTTGACAGATTTATAAGTGTGTATTAGCCACTGCGCACATGTGACCACCGCCGATTATTTATACTATTTTAAGTGTTTTTCGGATACTGTAATTAGCAACGATTACAATGTTGCGAATTATTGCTGGCAATCGGGTTTTATGTGGTTAATAAATAATTTAAACGTTGTTTTATCGGTTTACGATAGATAAGAGTGCATTTTCGAGTGGGCTTATGGGATCCATAACAGTCGAGCGACGCAGCATTGGCTGTTATTTTTGTAGCGTCGGTTTCATTTGGAACAAATTGATGGTTGTTACCGCTTTTAGTTTTGTTTTACCAGTTTAATATTAGGGATCAAGAGATTGTTTATGAGTACACATGAGATGAGTGTTTTAATAATTTTGACAAAGGCATTTTTGCTATTCGTTAGTAGCAAGCTTGCTTATTTGATCAATATAGATA
Source organism: Neoaliturus tenellus (assembly GCA_030545055.2). NCBI lineage: Eukaryota > Metazoa > Arthropoda > Insecta > Hemiptera > Cicadellidae > Neoaliturus > Neoaliturus tenellus. Next base: position 219,434,073 of record CM061531.1, read on the forward strand.
TTTCAATCAATAGCTTTTCCCCCACTTTGAGTGTGTATGCCTGTAACTCGAGTTTTTTCTCTCTCTCAAGAAATGGATCTAATGTATCAAGTGCACGTAACGTTTTCGTATTATCTGGATTGCTCAAACTAAACTCGTTGGCAGGCTTAACATACTTATGGTGTCAAAAAACCGAATAAATTAATTTTATGAAAATTTTTCTTGGTTTCCACAAGAGAAAAAAATTTAATTTAGCAAGAATCTCTTTATATAGGAATAGAGAGTTTTTGCAACTTACGGTAAATCTTACAATAAAACGCAAAACGCTATTTTAAATTGGTAAATTTATGAGTAGGCCTAATTTACTATGCAGTGTTGTTAAACTGCATGGGTAATGTATAAATGCTTGTAATTGATAACTTTACAATGATTTTTTTATATTTCAAAAGGAGTACAAACTACTAAATGAATTAAATAACGGGTTTCGTTAACCATAATCATTTACCGTATGTGTAATAACTCTCTAATAAAATAAAAAATGCAACCAAAATTATCAATTTCATTAAAATACCCAAAAATATTATAATTTCTATCACAAGCGAGACAAGTGAGACAATTTTGGTTTTAAAAAAATTGGAAAGATCACATGTTTTACAAAATTGTAATTTATTTGTGTAAAAAAATCCATCAACACTTTCATTTCTATTCACTTTCAACACTTAGTGTTTTTATTTTTAGTTTATAGTTGGGCAAGGTTGCCCAAACCCATTCGCCTGTCGTAAAATACGTTGATGAATAATGAATGATGAAATAATTGTAGATTAGATAAAAAATAACAATAATAATAAATAATAACAATGTTGCTATTTATTTCTTTGACAGTACAAGTGTTACGAAAAAAACACAGTTGGAAAAGGGTTGGCAATTTTAAGTAGGATTCGTACCAGATAACACAGGGAGGAGGAAAAATACTGTAAAATTGTAATTTCATCTTAACAGTTGTAAACCTGAATCCTAATAATATTTTAATAAAATAAAAATAACAACAAGGAATGTATCAAAATTGAAATTTTGAAACATTTTCATTTTAGTTTTCTAGCATGGAAATAGTTTATTCTAAACTATACTTAATTGTTAATAATGTTTATAATGTATATTACTACAAATTTTAAGTGTTAATGTTAATAAAGCTTAGTTGTTTTTCTTAACCTTGCCATCCACCGTCATAATCAGCATGCGAGCAATAATTTTGATATTTATATTTTGTTTGTTTCTTTACATGAGTGCATTATATTTATTTAATTTTTACTTTTGAGACCACTATTTGGATCCACCAAAGATACTTAAAACAGTTTTGTTCCAACCGCAATACACCGCACACCAATAATTTAACATGCGTAGGAACATTAAACTAAAGACAAAACAATTATTTTAACCTATATTTTCATTAAATCTTGTTCAGGTATGTAACCATGCTAATTTTAAGATATTCGTAATTATAATGACTTTAAACCTTGAAAATTAAATAAAGCATTTTAAAATCTTAAAACTTAATTTAAAAACTTTCAACAACGGGTTTGCTCCATTTAATTTATTTACGTGTTTTTGCATTATTAACAATATGCAGAACTCACATTTGGTGCTCGGTTTGATATTATGTTCATTTAACCCAAACTGTACAAATGGAAATTTTATTTCTATTTTTTATTTCAAATTAAAACATGGTAAAAATTTACCAATTATAGATTCTAAATGTTGTTCATTTTAATCTGCAAACAATTTAATTCTGCTGTTTAAAAGACGCCTCAATGCTTTCACAAAGTGACCAGAAGAGTGGGAGATTTAATAACAACACCACTTCAAACACCTGCGGGGCCGCGACCACCGGGCAGGCAGCAACCTTTACAGGGTCGCGTTGCAAGGGGCTGCCTCGCCCTTTAGAGCTGCCACTTTAAATAATCAAGTAAAATGTGTTATTTGTTCTCTAAAGGCTTTTAAAGTTAACTTTTTTATCCTACTATTTCGCTATAAAAAACAAATATTAAAACCGTAAATCAAAAAATTCTCTAAATGGATGCATCGAAATGAATAATTCACTGCATTTGTTTTTACTTTAAAATAAAATAAAACAAATCTTAAATTCCAATAGTTTAGTTTGTAATATTTATAAAATACATATTATTATTTTATCACGTTCACTTTTCTATAATATATACAGCCCCATGTGTAACTGACTCACTGATGATAGTAAAGTCCTGAAGCGACCGTTTAAGCTAGAGACTTGAAACTTGGCATGAACATTCTTCGAGATGTTTCAATTCAGGGAAAATCATAAAACTACAACTTTTTTTCTTTTAAACTATAAAAAAGGTAAAAAATATAGATTTGTCGGTAACGTAGTTCAGCCGTATCAGCGTATATCACCGCGTGGTATCGTAGATCACTTTGCAGGTTTAGTTCTCGCTTGTGTTTAAATGATTTCTTTCAACTACACCCGTGTTTGATTCAAATATTGTATTCCACTTTAACATGAACGTTTTGAGTAGACGACGGTGTTTCGATGCACTGGGAGCGGGTTATTTCACCAGGGTTATACTCGCTTTGATTTAAACAGTATTAAAATGCCCAAAAACTACAAATTTTCTACTTTCAAATTATTAAAAAACTAAATGTCGAGGTGTTGGTTAGGAAGTACGTTGGTTCTTAAAGATTTCGCTTGGAGCGCTATTATAGTCGCTTAGTTCTCGCTTGTATTTAAATGATATCTTTTAACTAGACCTCTTCCCGAAAATTATTTTTAATTGGGCAAATCTAAATTATATACTTAAATATATATTAAATTATATATTTCACCAGGGTGATTCTCGCTTTAATATATACGGTAATAATGCCCAATTTGTAGCTAATGCAGCATGTGCGTGCGCTATCTTGAACGTTTACCAATGGTGAATTTTCTTCTCCTACTATGGATGAAATTCCTATGGGGGGTGAAAGTTTACACAGACATTTTCGTTTACTGTTTTAGTGATGTTCGGTGTACACCTCTGTCAAAGTAAAATTTACACATTCAAAGTTAGATTTCATTTTACTTTCATGTATAACAGCTAAGTTACATTAGATGTGTCTTGGTCATGACAAAATCGTTAATATCCCTCTTAAAATATACAAAACTCATTTTAAACAGTATATTACTTCTTAAAGATGTCGTGTGGAGCGCTTTTATGGTCGCTTAGTTCTCGCTTGTATTTAAAGTATAACTTTTAACAACACCTGTTCCTGATGATAATTTCGATGGGACGCTCAATTGATTATTTATAGTTTACCATTGGATAACTTTGTTTCAATTGAAAATGAAACATTTTTGATTTGAAAGCGGTTCTGTTCATCAAGGTGATGTCCGCTCTAATTCTTTACAACAACGCGCAGTGTGTTGCCAATGCTGCACGTGCGCTTGCTTAGAATTGCCTGAATGGTGAATTTTCTTCACTCATTATCGATGAAATTCTCATTCTCATGGCGGGTGACAGTTTGTACAGACAGCCACGTGCGCTTGCTTAGAATTGCCTGAATGGTGAATTTTCTTCACTCATTATCGATGAAATTCTCATTCTCATGGCGGGTGACAGTTTGTACAGACAGTCTCGTCGTGTGAATTGCATGTAAAGTTATAAAGAACATATAAAAGTCATTGAACGATTGAACTTTTCATTCTCTTATCTGGTTTATCATCTTCGCTAATGTTCCTTCTCAAGCTTTTACTTTTTAAACCATCTACATATCTGATTACCCATCAGTCTGAGAAATATTATTATAACCAATTGAATAATTAAGTTATTGTAGTTATTTCGCTTAGGCTGTAAGTTAGTTAATATGTATGTAGCTGTATTAATTTGTAGTTATTAGTTATTAAGGTATTAAGTTTAACTAAAATTTAACTCAAAAGAATTTCTTGCGCTGTCACTTTATCCGTCAAACTTCCTTAATTCAGTGCTCTCACCTAAAGTCTCGATTACCTCAATTATTGTTGTAATTTAAAACTATTCAATGTTTTTCAACTATTATAACTCTTTCAGTATATCAACTAACAATCCTTTTTGGATATTATTTCACAATTTTTATTTTTGACTACTATTGGTTGAAAATGCATACTGTCCGCAGATTTTAATGGTTCTTAAGTTGCAACTTTCTTCCTTTTAATACTTTATAAATAACTTCAGTGGCTCAGAGTTTAGTTGCCAACATTTATATCATTCCGACGATTTCCCCTTTTTTTACATCTACATATCCAATTATCCGGCAAGCTGAGAAATATTACCATAACCAATTCAATTTAATCAATAATCCTCTTTTGGCTATTATTTATTTGACTACTATTGGTTGAAAATGCATTCTGTACGCCGATTTTAATGGTTCTTAAGTTGCGACTTTTTCGGATTTTAAAGTTAAGACTTAATAAATAGATTCATTATTATTGTACTCTTTGCACTGTGATCAATTACTTACTACAATGGCTAAATTTTACTAATTTTCTTAACCAAAAAATGAAAAATTTCAAATTGTAAATTAAAAATTGCTGATTTTGAAAGATAAAATTGTCATCGTTTCTTTTTAGAGTTCATACATGGTTCCTGAATTTCTTTGACTCCCCGTGGTGGAACTGAAGTAAGCATCTTGGCTTCTTAAACTTTATTTTTATGTACATAGTTACAATAATTTTAAATACATACAAAAATATCTTTCTTTTGTCTTATTTATCTTTTAATATTCATAGAGCATACCTCAATAAAAACTTGTAATTTTGGTATACCCTTATTATTTTTAAAATACACCAACTACCTCAATCATAATGGCATCTCCAAAACTTTAACAAACCACTTTTTTAAGCATGATACCTAGAATATTTACATAGTTCATTAATATTTCATACCTTTGTATTTTTTAACGAATTATTGGGAACTAGAGGGTGGAATGAAACCATGATCCGTGGGCAATTTTCAAGCATTATTAATAATTGTAAGCAGTGTGTATTTGTCGCTTCTGTTATTGTCATACCTGTCCAGTACATGGTGGAATTAGCCTGTTTAATACTATACCCATTATATTAATTTTCGAATTCAGGCAAACACAACGAGGGGCTATGGGGGCAGAGCCCTCAACTGGCCTAATCAGTGCTTGAGATTTTTACAGCAACTAAAAATTTGGTGCAACCAATAAGGGGGCAAGGGGTGGAGCCCTGCGTCCAGCATAATAACTAGAATATTTACATGGTTGATTATAATTTAACAACTCTTAATTCTTATACTAAAAAAGGAGAACTACGAAGGGGTTTAAAAAATAGCTATAGGAAAATTCTAAGCTTTTTATTATTATTGATTTGAATAGTGTGTATTAGCCGGTGTTGTTACTGTCTCGGCTGTCCAGTTCTTCCGTGAAACTATTCGATTTCATACTTGACTTTATTAATTTACGAATTTAGGACAACCCCTTATTCGGGGCAACCTCTAAGGGGGCATGGGGGCGGAGCCCCCATCGAGCCGTAGGCGAGTTTTTATTATACACTGCTTTTGTCGAACATGAGTTTTCATTCGTTTATTTGGGGGTCTTGGATATAATAATCCTCAATGCATATATATTATGTTTTTATTTTAACATAAGACAGTTCATTATAGTTATTTGTTTTTTGTTTTTTATATTGTGTTAATGTTGTTATTAGTTTACTTTTACTGTTGTATTAGTTTGTTGTTATATATTTACTTTTTGAAATAAAAAAATAGCCCATTGCAAAATTTTGCTAATTTCCTAGTTAATTGTTAAAAATACCTTAATTTGTCTATCAATCTCTCAGCTTACATTCCACATCTCCTTAGATGATGGATGTATCGTGTCACTGTAGATGTTTAAAACCCTCAAATCCCTGAACTAAACAATTATAAAATTTAAAGATAAAATGAACAAACTGTGTAAAACAATTTCATCAAATTAACCTTATCTAACAGTATACTTCGATATGACAGTATATTAGAATACTAGTAAGGATAAGTTTATTTGAACAGAAATGTCCAAAATTGTGTCAAAGTAATGACAATTTTAATTCAAATTAAATCTAAAATAATAATTTAAGAATATAAATTAATGTTTTAATTTTTGTTTATATAATTGTTATAGGAAATGTATGGTATAATAGGCCTATAAGAAATATAGTACCTTTATTAATGCAGAAATATTTCTCAGTACCTACATTTAATTATAATTTTTTTAAGACTCTCTAGCCATAAAAGTTATGAATAAAAATCTCCAATTAAGTGTCTCAATATCAGCATCTCTTCATTTAGAAGTAAAATGCATTTTTAAGCGGTCTAAAACTTGTTAATTTATTATTAACTCTGTTAATTTTAGTTGTGGCTTTATTAATTAATATCACAAACACTGTACTTGATTTAACAGTTATAGTTTTAAACGTAAAGTTCCCCAAATTGAGCTAAAAGATTTTATTCGAGAAGCTCAACTACAAATGAATTTTTAACTAAAAGTGCAAACCAACATTTTAGCTACACAACTTTGGCCGATTTAACTGGTCAGCGATTCCATTCCTCCTGCTTAAATATTATGATTTAACACGACCTTTTTCTATACCTTCCTCCTCTATGATACAGCTTTCAACCATTGAGAATGCTTATTTAGAAAACAGGCCTAAATGCAAGTCTTACCGAAATCAGTAAAAAAATTACTAAGATTTGCTTTAATTAATTTTTTTCAATAAATCTTTGGTGCTTTCATATTAGTTAATCGTTCTTCTTGAGCGAATAATTTAATTTCAAATATTTGATAGAAAACCACAATATATTAAAGAGCGAAACACTACAATGAAACATTGTTATCATAAATGTTCGTTATGGATAAGTATTTTAAATGTTGAATATTTTTAATCATATTTAGATTATGCCATATAACTAAATTGTGAAGTTGAAAGTTGAAGTTATTAGTTTTAATTTAAATTTCAATTCCAATTTATAAAAATCGTATTAATATTTTAATTAAATTTTAAATAGAATTTGTGCTCTACATTATATATTCAATCGTGTCATTGTGACCTATTTGAACCTTGTGTATTAGAGCCTTGCCTATTTGATTGAATTGGACCAACAAAATGTAATGAATTCTTCTATATTGCCTTTACAAAATTTTCACATGTACATTTCTGTAAATTCTTTCAGCAAATATAAATGTCACTATATCCAATATACAGGGTGTCCAGCTGCCACCTTTTCAAACTTTTCTAGGCTATTAAGCATGCCAAAACAAACAGAAAATCATGTAAACATGTGTCCTAAAATGCTTCGTTAAGCCGCTAGCCGCCATTTTGTTTTTTACACTTAAGAATTTTTATTTCCGTAACGGGTTGTTGTAGGCCTATTAGTTCATATTTGGCATGTATCTCAATCACTAATGCTCATTTTTAGAAAAAATATTAATTTTTTCCGATGTATATTTTCAAAATGGCGGCCATTTTAATTTTTTAAACTCAAATATCTAAAAAACGATAAATTTTATAAAAATGTTACAAGCGACAAAAAGGTTGACGAATTAAATTATCTAAACAGTGACTCCAAGTTTGTAAGGATCCAACAACAAATAAAGAATTTATTGTGGTTTTTCTGTCTCTTGTAACATTTTTATAAAATTTACCGTTTTTGAGATAAAAATTTAAAATTTTAAAATGGCCACCATTTTGAAAATACACATTGGAAAAAAATTTCTTGAAAATGAGTATTGTTAGTAAAGGTTCATGCCAAATATTAACTTAATACAATGATCCGTTACGGAAATAAAAATTATTTAGTGTAAAAATCAAAATGGTGGTTAACGAAGCATTTTAGGACATATGTTTACAGGAACTTTTTTGCTCATTTTAACGTGGGCAATAACCTGGAAAAGTTTGTAAAGGTGGAAGCTGGGCACCCTATATTTAAATCCATTGCCGAAAAATATCTTTTGAGGTATAGTTCCATACTAATATTACATAGAATTGATAATTAATTACTATTCTTTTAACGACATAATTTACAGAATTGTAAGTTAAAGTTTTTTACTTAAGTTTTGCAATGTATCTATTGTTTGAAAATTGAAAATGTTGGATATAGATGTTAATTTGTTCATTCGTTAAAATACAAATAAATTTAAGAATTTGGTTATTAAAAAATAAACTATACCTACATAAATAGCATTTTGTTTGATATAAACCAACTATATTGACCTTTTTATTAATTTTAAGAGGCCCAATTTTAATTTTAACACACTTCCCATGTGATGTACTATATGACAGTAAACGACTAAGTCGCTGGTATGTATAATAATCTTCACTTTACCACTAAAATTTAATGAATTATTATTTAGCAGAGGCATGAGACAAAAATAAATCGGCTAAAATGAGACAGAAATAAATCCTTTTTATCGAATTTCTACAGTATTACATCGTAGCTACTGCATTATGAAATAGTAGTTATTGCATTTTTATTTTTATCTAGGCTGTATCTACCTAGGTATATTATATGTACTAGAGATAAAATTCATAAAAAAATGTGATTTGCCCTGGACCAAATTAGTTAATAACTAGTGGGTTATAAACGGGAAATAGCTCCTAATCATAAAATTAAAACAGTATCTAAACCATGGTGGATTACGAGCACTTCAATACGAAAGTTTTTAGAAGATTGAATTTTTATTGATAATATTTTTAATCGCTGACATGGCTCATACTTTTCTAAAGCATCATTTAAAATCCTGTAGTGTTAAGACACCCGCTATGAACTCTTTATTTTATTCTTAGTTTAAAACCATGTCTATCTATAAAAAATTGTTTTAATTTACGACTGTCCTTGACGATTTATGATAAAAAAATATCATTGGCAATAATAAAAAAAAAAATGTGACCCAAACCACCCAAACTCAGAAGAAATTTTAAGGTTAATAATCTTTCAATATGTTTATCATACATCACCCGTTTCAAACTCACTTAATTGTGTTTGTAATTAAGTTGAATAAATATTTTTGATCCTGTAAAATTTTCTTTTTTTTACTGTCACACAAATTTCAACACAGCACATCAAATTAGATAGTATTCACTCACTTATATCTTATTTTAGTTGGTTACTCATCACAAAAAAAAAACTTACATATGATTGAAAATAATAAAATATGATTGAAACCATCACGACAAAAATACATACCTCAAAGAATCTTCACTCACTGTCAGTATTCATCTCCCCTAATGTTTCAGTGTAAACAAAGCAGATATTTTTTAAACGCCACAACTTCTTAACTTTCACTATATTTCCTATAAGTTATAATCACCATAACTTCTGTAGATCTTTCATGATATTTCCCATTAAGAAAACAATAGTGGCATACAGTGGCATATAGTGACAATAGTGGCGTTTTAGACATGCCACTATTGTCTCTAGTCTGCGAAACAACCGTCTTCAATTTTGACTCTTATCATTCTGAAATCAGCGAAATTCCTCTTACAGAATACCAACACTTCGTTGACAGCCACAGGTTAGGTTTTAGTCAATGTATCATATTCAGTCAATGCGATCAGTTCACTCAGGTTATAAAATCAAACCAAAGGACATATTTTAATGTAAAGAAAGTAGGTATTTCTCGAGCCACAACTAATTCATTACCCTTTGTTCTCGTATGACGATCCAAATGCTTTTGTGGTTTTCACACATGCCCGGAAGGCAAACCATTCGATTTTATAGTCGTCTTACTATTTAATAAACGAAGTAAAATTTAGTTGTCAATTTGTATTAATGCTACCATTATGGAAGGGCTATTTATATTATTTATCATTCCCTGGTAACTTTATGGACGAAAGTTTTTTCCGAGTGCTAGAAACCTAGACCTTTAATTTGAGACCCATCCCATCATCCTGCAATTTGTGAAACGCTCACAATATTGCTCAAAACAGTTTGCTAACAGAATTCACACTTGAAACATTTGTTTTTCTTGAATTGCTAGCATTTGTTATTACACCCCACGTGTTTAATGATTCAATGAATTACGGTTCTTCTTCTTTCTCTATAAGATTAACTTATAAACTATGAAAGCGTAGAGGAAATCCCTGGGGACCGAAGTGAATTATAAAGAGTTTCTGGCTGATTTTTTTTACGATGCACACAAGCGGAGAAAAAAGGAGGGAAAGAATTGTGTTCGCATATCCCATACTATAATACGAGCACTGTCTGAAGCTATGTGTGTTCCACGATCTGGAAATCTAGCAGGTAGATTCTGCTTAACTTTACATTTAAAAGTGTTTTGGATAAAAAAATTAGAAACAGCTTCAATCACAGGAAAAATCAAATTTGGTTTAAATTTAAATTTTAATTCTTAATTTTTAACATTGGTCTTATGAGTTGCTATTTTGGTAACGAAATAACAACGAAAGGTATAAAAAAATAAAGAAACATCAACGTTAAGCAGGCTTTTAGAAACAGCTTTTTACTGTGAAGAGGTATAGTTGGTTGAAGATATAAATTTAATAGCTTTATCACCATGACACTATCAAAAGTGAATTAAAACCAACGAGCAAGGCTCGGTTAACCTTGTACCGTATATTAAATGACATCTCAGGTGTTTTCTGCTATGTTTTGCTTGCAAAATGAAACTAAAATCATTTCGTGTTAAATTTAGATGTATTAAAAGAAGAATCACCCTTAGTAGTAAAAAGTTATATATTAAATACAAAACGCGTTAAAATAAATTTTTAGAGCATTTTATCTCACTACAAAACTAGAAATCAATGTATTAAATTTACGTTATTAGATTTGATTTGATTAGATTTGACATTTTCTCTTCGTCCACTTGCCAAGGAGTGACTTTTGTTTACACAAAAAGTATTTGTTTATTATGTAGGATAATTATGCGATTTAAATAAATAACCTAATAATTAACAGTTACTATAACAGTATAGTTTGCAAATTTATTTTACGCTGATATAGAGTACGTAGTGGAGTAATGTAACAATCGTGACTCACCGTTAGCTCTGGGGGGTTCCACGGTCACGTGACTGAAAAAACACGTGGAAATCAGTGACGTCACTCAAGACACCAACACCATTAGGAGATAAGGAAGAAAGCTACTGCAATAATTTTGACTGAAATTTAAATTATTTGTTTTGACATTTACTTCGAGGTTAAATTTATTTTTTATGTTCGACCATTCTGGTTGTCTCTTTTTGTTTATAATAGGGTTTGTAACTACAGTAGTTCTACTGCATAAACTAAACAGACTAAAAAACTGCGTAGACTTATATTTACATTAACATTTCTTATTGTTTTAAAACAAAAAATAAAAATGAAAAAACAACAAAATTAGTTTTTTCAACTGTGTCCTACATAATATTTTTTTACATTTGTTGTTTGTTTAAATATTTTTTTCTAAAACACAAAATTCAACAGGTAATAAAAAAGTAAACCACAGGATCAAAAAGAAAAGTTAATAACTCAGGACAATCAATCATCTTGAATGTTTGTTAAGGAAATAATTATAAAAAATATATAAAAAACAGTTATTTGATAATAATTTTATTTCCTAACCAGTCATACAGTGCAATCACAGTGTTATTTTTTCAACACGACTTTAACTAATATGACAACATTTTAACAAACAGCCCTTAATTTATAAGAGTTGAAGCAACTCATGAGGCAGTTTAAATACTACATCCAAACCTTAAAAAATATCAAAACTTTTTTATAGCCCACTTAAACAAGACATTAAATGTATTTAAATTAATATTAAACATTGGCATATATATAACACCCCGAGTGGTCTACTACCTCGGCTACCCTAACCTAACCCTCGCCTAGTTTACGTAACGTGCGTGCTGTGCGTGTTACCTGGTGGCTGCAGGTGCGTGTATGCGTCACGGCGTCGCACCGTCGACTGGCCGCCCGCGCCCCCGCCGCCGCCACCCGGGGGTGGCGCCCGGGGGCGGTACACGTCTGCGCGCCGCGCCGCCGCCGGCCCGCCTCCGCCAGAATAAAACGTTTAAGATGTTTTAGTTGTGTTGCCTCGCTCTGAGACCGCCCCCACAACTATTTACCAAACGGTAGATAAGCTTTGCGTTTTCATGATTTATTTCCAAGTCACGATTCAATTTAAGTAAAAATTGGCAATAGTATTAAGTAAAGTTTTTTAAACAGTTTTAAGTCACATAATAGTTTTAATGCGGGTTTTTATTTTTCGTCGCCTCCCACGGGGGGTGCGGCGCGAGTGGCGCTCCGCGGTTTCAAATTTGGGTCACGTAGCCCCAACTAGTGCCCCGATTATCCCGCGACCGCTCCCCATCGCCCTCGTGTGGTATTTAATGTTGCATGATATTCGATGACACGTCTTGTTTAGCTTAGTGTTCTCAGAGAGCGCTGCGGATTTTGGATATTCTGGTAAATTTGAGCAAATAAGAGCAATTTGAAAGTTTCCCTGAGGAACATTCCTAAATTTACAAAATAAAACCCCCGTATTTTCAAGTCTATTCATTGATGTGGTTTGGGTTTGCAATTAATATTTTCGTGGCTGTTTTTTTATCGCTCTAGATTCATTAATATGAGTCAAATAAATAATGGTGATGTAAAAATCTTATTTAAGTACAGTGCAATTTAAGGATAATTATTTCATAATTGTTAGTGCTACTGTAAAGTAACTTTGAAACACTGGTATGTTTTTACAATATTTATAATTTGTACAAGGTGTAGTTTAAATGTTTTAACCCTTTTACCATCATGCCAGAGATGACAGGTATATGACACAATATACAGTGTATATATATATATACAGTATATTGTTGTATATATACTGTTTTACATACTATATACAATATACAGTGCAGATGATATAATAAAACAATAAAAAAATTAGGCAAGTAAAATGGGAAACCAATAAAATACGCTTGTATACATAATTTTTTTAATGTGTCTTTTAATAGCAAATTAAACTTTGGAATGTTTCATTTAAGCTCCCTAACAAGGATTAAATGTAGTTTATCAACCGTTAAAATATTTTTTAAATGTTCTAGAAAATCTTTTACGTATATTCATTTATTTATTTTCATTACATACATGTAATACTTCAATAATAATGTTAGGGATCATTTTCCTTAGGTATATTATATTCTCTTTATGAAATAAATTTATTTTTAATTTGCATGATATTTGTAATGCTTTGGTTTAGTATTTAAATTATACTTACATGTAGGCTAAAAAGCTTTGTAAGTTATTTAGTAATAATTAATGTTTTCAAAATAAATTGTCTGTGTCACTAAAAAAAATCTAAAAGTGAGAAAAAAGGTTCAATTTACTACTTAGTATAGTATATTTATTTATCAACTTATTTGAATTAAATGGAATTTTTGTTTTACTATATCGATATTCATTCTGTGTTTGTAATTTATACAAATTATTCAATATATCAACATATTACGCCTTTATATTTATATTCTGTTTCCCTCAGGGGCAGTGGGCTTTCCACTGTACGGGTGTTTCTTGGCGACCCCGGGGTACCTGAGCCAAGCTGTGAGACCCTCCTCACAGTTCTTCCCGAGCTAAGGCCATTCTTCTCATCTTTCAGGTCTTAGCTCACCGTCTTTATTCTTTCCTGAGCTAACCTTGCTCACCTTCTTTTTTTTCGACCCCGAATCAAGGGTGTCTTTCCACCTTCTTTCGACCGGCGCATGCTGGGGGGTCCTGGGAGTGTCCCTGTTGTGTTGCAGGGACTGATGTGTGCCTCGCACTGCCGATGGTCTCCTCCAGTGTGTCGTCAGAAGCCAGCCGCTTCGGACCTTAGTCAGGGAGTGCGGCATGGATGCAGGGATCGGACTCTGCATTGCCACGGTGCGACCCCCAGCACGTCCGGCACCTTGTGTGTATCGGTGCTGGGCAAACGGAGGTTCGGGCCCCAGAGTCCTGGGGTAGGGGTGTCTTATCTCCTACGGGGGATAGACCTCCGAGGGTGCACCCGCTCTCGGCCAATGAACGGGCCGCCCCTTGCCGCACGATGCGCTGGTGAAAGAAAACCATGGACATGAATGCCAAAAACACGAATGATGATGAGAAAGAGCAGGCCGCCTTTAAGCGCAGCTCAAAACTGCAGAGGTCTCCGACCTTGAACACTGGAACGCCGACGAAGGGTATTAAAACCACCCCCCCGCCGGTGCCATTCAAGGCTTTTGGTGATGCCGGATCGTCGTCCAAATCCGGACAGAAGAAGGAGGAGATCGATATGGCGATGGAGGTTGCCGAGCAGGCAACACCATTAGCCAAGATCCAAGGGATTCCTCCCAAGAAGAGCCCTCTTCGTGCGGCATTCGAGCTGCAAATGCTTCGGCAGCAGCAGGACGACGCCCACGAGGAGGAAGACTCATGTCTGAAGAAAATGAAAGCTCTTTTGAAGGAGATGGCCAAGGCCCTCTTAATTCAAAGGAACGTAAACAAGGCGATAAAAGAGGGGATCCCGAAACTCGAAGATTCTCTAGAAGAAATCGAGGAGTGCCGGAAAATCAGGCTAAAGGCAGTGAAGCAGGAGCGCGATGTCACGAACCGAGTCATCTCTGCTTCGCCTCAAGCTCATCTGGCTGAGTCCCAGACTCAAGCCAGAAAGCGAAAGAAGAGGCAGAGCGGTTCTTCGCCGGGAAGCCCTGAGCTTGTTGAGGTGGACTCAGTGCCGAGACCGGTTTTTGTCACTGCGGCATCGCAGACATCTCCTGTCCAGGCTACTCAATCCGCCCCGGGCGCTGCCGAGACTCCAGCGGCTACTCCTGCAGAGGTTCCTGCTCCGGCGGCTAATCCTGCCTTGGCAGCAAACTCTGCCTCAACACCTTTGGGGGGCTGGAAGACGCGCCTCTCCAAGAAGGAAAGGAGGAGACAGAAGCAAGCAGAGGCAGCTTCGAAAAGTGCGTCGAGGGTGGAGCGGACGCAAGTCTCAAACCCGGTTGGGGAGGCCTCTGGCAAGTCTGTCAGAAAGCCTAAAGAACCCAGGCCTAAGAAACCCAGGACGGAGGCAATCTTGATCAAGCCCTTAGGGGGGCGATCTTTTGCCGATGTTCTGGGTCAGATTAGATCGCAGGCCAAACCGGAAGAGACCGACACCGTTATCAAGTCTATTCGGCGAACCCAGAATGGGGATGTCCTCCTCGAACTGGGGAAGTCGAGTGACAAGATTGGTTTTGCCGCTTCCCTCAAGACTGCACTTGGGGACAAAGGCTCAATCAAGGCCCTAGAACCGAAGTGTTCGGTCGAGATTCGGGACCTTGATGCCCTCTCCACCGAAGAGGAGGTGACCCGTGCGATCCAGGTGGCACTCCCGGAGATACCGGCTGATGGAGTGAGGGTATGGCTGACTAAGCCCAACCGAAGTCAACTCCGGATGGCTGTTGCTGAGATGGGCGAAAAGCACGCCAATAAGCTGCTTAGCCTTCAGCACCTCAGAGTCGGTTGGGTCAGTTGCAGGCTCAAACGGAGGGTGGTAGTTTCGAGATGCTTCCGCTGTCTCGGTTTCGGCCACTCCTCCCGAAACTGTAAAGGGCCCGACAGGAGTGCCAACTGCTTCCAGTGTGGAAGCCAGGGCCACAAACGTAAGGAATGTTCCTCGAGCCCCTCCTGCTTCCTCTGCAAGGATTCAGGCTCCAGTGCCCTCGGTCACTTACCCGGGTCTGGTCAGTGCGGTGCCTTCAGAGCCGCACTTGAACAGGCAAAAGGCAGCGGCCGGTAATTCGCATCCTCCAGGCCAACCTTCATAGATCCTGGGGAGCTGATAACCTTCTAGATCAGCTCGCCCGAGAACTTGGTGCTGACGCGCTCCTTATCAGCGAACAGTATCGGGACAGAGACCCAAACATTTGGATCTCCGACAGCCTCGGTACTGCTGCATTTTGGGCACGTAATACACGAGATGTCTTGGTGCGGAGTCACGGGCGCGGCCGAGGATTCGTCTGGGTTCGGTGTGGGGACGTGACTATCTTCAGTTGCTACCTCACACCCAACGAGGCCGTCCAGGACTTCCGCGACAAAATAGATAGCCTAGAGGAGTGCGTTCTCGGCACCACCGGGCATGTCGTCGTTGGTGGCGATTTCAACGCCAGGGCCGTCGAGTGGGGAATGCCCTCTACCAGCTCCCGGGGGAAATACATCCTGGATTTCATCGCCAGGGCCGGTCTTGTCGTCCTCAACCAGGGCGACACACCTACTTTTCGGCGCCCCGGGCAGAGAGGCACGATCCCCGATGTCACCTTTGCGTCTGAGTCGCTCCTTCCGAGGATCTCTGGCTGGAGGGTTGTGGAGGACTACACGGGTAGCGACCACCAATACGTCGTGTTTGACCTGCATGATCAGGCAAATCGTCGAGTTTCCGCATCTCGGGAAGGGCCACGCCGGTGGAACACCAACAAACTGGACGTGATCAAGTTCACCGAAGTCATCTCTCGGGGAGCGCAGGGGAATCCTGGTGAGGCTGGGGCCGAGGCAGTAGTAACATCCACGATGGAACTGATCGTCTCGGCCTGCGACCAGTCTATGCCGCGAAGGAAACCCCGACGCGACAAACAACCAGTTTACTGGTGGACTGAAGAGATTGCGGAACTCAGAAGAACATGTTTAAGAACTAGACGAGCCGCCACAAGAGCGAGAATCCCCGCAGACAGAGTTCGTAAGTCGGAGGCCTATAAAGCTGCGAGAAAATCTCTCCGCCAGGCGATCAACAGGAGCAAGGCGAATAGCTGGAGGAGACTTCGTGACGACGTTGACTCCGACCCGTGGGGCCTGGGTTACAAACTTGTAACACAGAAACTCGGCGCCCGCTCTCCACCTTCCATCATGGAGGGCGCCACCATGGGGAGGATCGTCGCTGCGTTGTTTCCTGAACATCCACAGCGACCGCCGGTTGACTTCGGACGGGTAGAGGACGTTCCACTTTTCACTTTCGAGGAGCTGGAAACCTCCGTTCTCTCCCTGAAGAGCAACAAGGCTCCTGGCCCGGACGGGATTCCCAGTGAGGCTTTAAAGAAAGTATTTTCAATCAACGCTGACTTGTTGTTGAGAATGTACAATGCCTGTTTGGTAGAAGGGGTGTTTCCGGCTCCCTGGAAAACAGCCAGGCTTGTACTGATCAGCAAGGGCAAAGGTGATCCCGAGCTGCCGTCGTCCCACAGGCCTCTCTGCATGTTGGACACGGCTGGGAAGCTTTTCGAGAAGCTGATCCGTTCCCGCCTGACTTCTGCCGTGGAAGCTGCCGGGGACTTATGCCCCCGTCAGTACGGCTTCAGAAAGGGACGGTCAACGATCGACGCTGTCACCGAAGTTCAGAGAGCTGTGGAGAGAGCCGAGAGCCACAACCATTTCTCCCGCCGAGTAGTGCTTCTTGTTACGCTTGATGTCAAGAATGCCTTCAACTCGGCGAGGTGGGTCGATATGTTGGATGCGCTTCGCAACACCTTTCGTATTCCTGCATATCTGTTGCGGCTCATCGAGGATTATCTACGCTCTCGAAGCCTGATTTATGACACGAGGGACGGAACGCGGACGATGGAAGTCACTTCTGGTGCCGCACAAGGTTCAATACTCGGCCCGGATCTCTGGAACGTTGCCTATGACAGCCTCCTGAGGTCCGAGATGCCTGAGGAAACCACTTTGGTTGGGTACGCCGATGACGTCGCAGCTCTCATTGCTGCACGCAACGTTGAGCTGGCCCAACTGAAGTTGAACCGAGTTATGCGGGTGGTCAACAACTGGATGTCCGATCACGGTCTCTCACTTGCTCTCAGTAAGACGGAGATCGTGATTCTCACGAAGAAGAGGATCGACACCGTCGTCCCGTTTCGAGTGGGAAGGGAGGTGGTCACATCAACTCGTGCCGCCAAATACCTCGGGGTTATGGTGGACACCAAGTTAAGCTGGAGGGATCAGATCTTCCGTACGGCGGACAAGGCCGCTAAGGTAGTGACTTACCTTAGTAGGCTGATGGCCAATGTCGGGGGTCCCCGATCCAGCAGAAGACGTCTGTTGATGTCCGCGGTCCAGTCCGTGCTTCTTTACGGGGCAGAGGTGTGGGCAGGCGCTCTAGATAAGGAGTGCTACAGGTTGCGACTCGCCCGGGTTCAGCGTCAAGCTGCGCTCCGGGTGTGTTCCGCCTACCGGACAGTGTCCGAGCCTGCCGTCCTGGTGGTCGCCGGTGTCATCCCTGTCAAGCTCTTGGCAGGGGAGAGGAAAGCGATTTATCAGAGACAAGGCGAGATCGGCAAGGACACGGCAAGAACAGAAGAGCGCTCCCGAACCTTCCAGCAGTGGCAACACAGCTGGGAGCACGACACCCGAGGACGATGGACTGCGCGACTTATCAAGCAGGTCCAACCATGGGTGGAACGGCGTCATGGGGAGGTGGACTACTACCTGACCCAATTTTTGACAGGTCACGGCTATTTTCGGTCGTACCTGAACCGGATGGGAAAGACCGGTTCACCGGACTGCATTTATTGCCCGGGTGTTCCCGACGATGCGGAACACACATTCTTCCGCTGTCCCCGTTGGGAAGGGCCCCGCCTGGAGGCCACACAAATCTTTGGTGCATTTTCGGTGGACTCGGTCTGCCAAAAGATTTTGGAGGATGAGGGCAACTGGGATTGTTTGTCACAGTTCGTCCGGGGCATCCTCCTGGAAAAGAAAACCGATCTGGACCGCGAAGTGGCCCAGATCCCTTGATCGAGCGGCTGGATAAGGAGCGAGCCCCACGGGCGTAAGCCAAATTTAGGCCTAGCCTGACGTAATGTGACAAACAATTCCAGGTTAGATTCCTAAAGAGTAGAGGAGGTTTTTTAGTGGGTAAACCCGTTTTTAGGGGAGCCCCACACTACAGGCTGGCCACCTGTGTGCGTAATGCATTTTTCCGCCTCTCCCTCAAAAAAAAAAAAAAAAAAAAAAAAAAAAAAATATTTATATTCTGTTGACGTTAGAGGAATTTTACGAAGAAGTACTGTAATAAAAAAAAAACAGTAGGTAATAATTAAGAGAAAACTAAATTATAACATTTCTTAAAATCATTTGTCTTAAATAAGTGGGCCTACACAAATCTCTTAAATATGATTTTCATAAATACGGAAACAAATATTGTTAATATCATAAAAATGTACAGTGCATTTAACTGACCCATTTAACTGACTTGAATTTTAAGGTAATATAAAATGACAGATATTACACAGGGTGGAATGAAGTTAGTGTTTAATATTTTAAAGGAACAAAATACACACAAAATGTGATAAAACTGTGTATTAAAAAAAATATTCAAACAGTTGTGGCCAATAGAGGTATTTTTCATATTTTTTTAAATTCGATACTTTTATTGGAAAATCTCAATTTTCTCAGGTAACAGGACCTTGTGTTGATAATCTAATAACATTTTTGGATTCTGCATACAATTTTCAATAAGAATAACAACATAAATCATGAGTTTAACTCAGTTATTTATTTGTAATTTTCGTTGGACTGTAACAAAATATTTTTTTATCAAATTCTTAATCTTCTTAAACATTCAATAAACAGTATCGATTTGTTCATAGGAGATGTCAAATATTGTTAAAAACTTCACTATCTTATAGGCTTCAAAATGATATATCACGTATTAGGGTTTGATCATAATTTAGGTGAAATAATCCAACTTATACCAATTAAAACAGGCTTCATCCAAATTTTTAGTAATTTGTTACCTTTATTAATAAAACACAATTTTATCAACAATAATTAATTAGCTTAAGAATGTAAAAGCTAATTACATTTTTATATTCTTTTCAAAATTTTCTATAAATAAATAATGATTGAGTTCAAAAGGCTGGACAACGACTTGACGATGACTAAGGAGGTGAATTCTCAAAATTAAAAAAAAACCCTATTTCGCGATTTGGGCTTTTTATTATGTTAAGTATTTTAAGAATTAATTAAAAGTTTACTTAAGGTTAATGAATGCATAAATAAAACATTATTAGTCTTTGTAAAATTAGTTTAGTAAAATAACATTTTGGGCCATTTATCGGCATTTTAGTTCGTACATTGGTTGAAGTGTGAGAAAATGTGAATTTTCAAAAGTCAATCAATACTTTATGATGTCTCACGAAAATCTTTTTATTTTTATTGCAATATCTTAGAGGAAATACATACACTAGGATGATGTAAGAAGGGCTACTTGTTGTAATCCAAAAGTTATAGAATGTTTAACTTCATGTCACAGGCATTTATTACACTTTATAAGCCATAAATATCAAAATATCAATCAAAATAAAAGCATAAGAATTGGACTTCAAGATTCAAATTGTAGGAATTCTTCTCCTTGCTTCAAGTGCTGCGTTCTAAGCTTAATAATTATTGTTTTCTTTATAGAAAATTTTATGGAAAATATAAAAATGTACTTACAATATTGAAAGTAAATAATTAATGTTCATAAAACTGTGTTTTATTAATAAAGGCAACAAATTACTAACAATTTGGATTAAGCCTGTTTGAATTAGTATAAGTTTGATTATTTCACCTACATTATGATCAAACCTAAATGTGTGGTACATAATTTTGAAGCCTATAAAATACCGAAGTTTTAGCAATATTTGACATCTCCTGTGACCAAATCAAAACAGTTTATAGAATGTTTTAGAAGATTAAGAATGTTATAAAGAATATTTTGTTATCTTCCAACGAAAATTACAAATAACTAACTGAGTTAAACTCATGATTTATGTTGTTATTCTAATTGAAAATTTAATTCAGGATCCAAAAATGTTATTATATTATCAACACAAGGTCCTGTTTTCTGAGAAAACTAAGATTTTCCATTAAAAGCACTGAATTTTGAAAAAATATGAAAAAATACCTCTATTTTCCTCAATTGTTTGAATTAAATTTTATTAAATACACAGTTTTATCACATTTTGTGTCTATTTTGTTCCCTTAAAATATTTAACCCTAACTTCATTCCACCCTGTATATATCGTATGGCTTCCTTGACAAGCCACCAACTTCTAAAACTAATGAAAAATATTCTACAGTGCATAGCGCGTGCGTCAAAATATTTAATACTAAACTAAAATAAACTTTTACTATCTTTCTTTATAAAGCTAAATATATGGCGCTAAGCCATTGCAGCCCAGTTTCACTTGCACAATGCAGACCAATCAACCCTTCGGGGGAGGCACTCAAAAAGCACTCAGTTAGTATGTTAGTCTTAGCACAGGTAAAAGAACATTCTATACGGTTCTTTTCTATGTGGTCATAGTCTGGAACTTTGCTCCACATGCAGCAGCACGACGGGTTTTCTATAATTTCCCATTTGCATTTCTAACAATTACATCTTCCTATTACAGTGCAGAACCCATTGAGAACAATCCATTACTTCCGAGAAAAATTCTTACCACCTTATGCTAAGGTTTTGTAAGCAGTCAAAATGATTCAGACCTCGGAAAGAGTCTCATGAGGAAGTCCAGTTGGTTTCGATGGAAAAGTTTGTGTCCGTCAACTAGAATTATGTCCACAGTGGTGGTTTTCAGGACCTCAATCAGTCCATCATCAGCGTTAGATAATCATGGACGGGCAGCAGATAAGATATTAGTATATTTCCTAACGAATGAATGAAGTTTTTATTGTAATGATTAATAAGTGCATCCCTTCTCCTTATTTCAGGTGGAGCGATACACTGCACCAGAAACCATCGTTCAGGGGTTACCCTGTGTGTACCACTAATGCCTCTAATAGCTCTGTTTAGCTGGAAGTAGTTGTCTCTGACATGCGCACTTTTTAACCACATGGGAGCACAGTACTCAGCAGTTGAGTAAACCAAGGACAAAGCAGTGGTTCGCAGAATTTGTTCGTTAGCTCCCCATGTGGAACCAGCAAGGTGGTGGACAATGTTAGTCCTAGTTCTCACCTTGGCTGGTGTCTTTTGTAAGTGGCTTTTGAGTGTGAGAGTCCGACCTAAAGTGACTGCCAGGCACTGTGGGTGGTCATTGTGCTTTAGCTCAACACCGTCAAATACGATTTTAAGCTTTTGGTGGGCTAGTCCATTATTCAAGTGGAAGCAAGAGACCTCAGTGTTAGGTTGGGTTTGGATTAAATTATGTCTGATTAAATTAACCAGATTATTTATAAAATTATGGGTTCAAAATATGAAAAATTAAAACGATTTTTGTTAGTTTTTATTGTTATTCAAAAGTATTATAAAATATTTAAATTATTAGGGAAAAAATAAAAACTGTTGTTCATACAATATTTAAGGATATTGTAATGACGTTACAAAGTTTGTTGTTTTGTAAACACACCATTACAAATGTGAAGTTTGGCTGAAGTGTAAACATCCTATGATATACGAGAGTCGAGATATTGTAAACAATCTGTGACATTTGAAGGTTTGGCTGTTGTGTAAATATTTTGGCATATCAACATTATTGTGTAGGCTAAACATAACACGTAACAATTATAAATTTCCTATCGGGTAAACATACTACTTCCCACATGATATTTTAGTTACTGCATTATGTAACTTTTTATGGTTTGACTAGACTACGATTATAAATTGGCCATCATTCTACTTTTAAATAAAAATATTTTGTTTCAGCAACCCTTTTACCTTTGCATAGATTAATTTAACTATGATTGGATGTTTTATTTTGTTTAGATAAATTATTTATCCTGTTACCATTTAAAAATTAAAGAAGATTAAACTTTAAAATAAATAATTCACATATTAGATGTTTCCATGTCCTTAAATATATGACAGTACAATCATATGATGTTTTAAAAATATCATTGCTTTATAAAAAAAACATTCATCTTAATTGTTTTAACGGACATTTTATGGAGTCGATAAAATTCAGCAGTTCTGAAAATGATCAAGTCACCAACAAGCCAGAGCTGTAAAGGCGTGTGAGCCGAATCCATGTATGAGTTGCAATGGGGAAAATTAAACCAATTACATGAATCGCTACTTTGAGCTTAGTGGACAAAGAGCGGCGACTATGATTACAGGATTTGGCACAGATTAATTAATTAGTAGGGATCTTTAGATTCAATTTAGTGATCATAGGTTTAACGGAAGCCCGGGTCCGCAATCAGCCCTGACCGAGCAATGAGTTTGGATAATTACCTTTTTTGTTCATCCATCGATGTATTGATTTTAGGAAACTCAAGTTGAAAATAATTCGAAATTTTTCAAAAGCAATGTTAACAAAGTTGTAAATAATATGTTTTCAAGTTATAATGTCCAAAAACGTTGTTATGTTAAACAAAACAATAAAATTTTAATTCGATAATTGTTTACATGAATATTAGCTGTTTACTCGTCCTTCATTCGAGCTTCGTGTAGTTTGTTTATACGAAATGCATCATGTATATCGATGAACGTATTCAATACAATAGCTTAGGTTGGTTTTCCACTGAATCAAGATGCTCTACAGCCGCTAGGTGTATTCGTCAAAAGCTTGTTAGTTTTTATATTTTACTAAAAGAAATATAAGCCATCTGTAAAAAAGACCAGATAAAAACAGATTAAACAACAGATAAAAAACAGATAAAAACTCCAAAAACCCTGACATGGACAGTCTCGGGCTGGATCCCATAAGAGAGCAATGGTGCCAATTTCTGCGGCAACCTTGGCCATCACCTCCGAGTTTATATCAGTTTTAAAAGTGTTCAAAATCAAGATTTCAGTCTTTGTTGTCTGCAAATGTTGCCAACGCTGCAGGAAACAAAAATTGTTCCATAAAAAAACCAAATTGGGAAACAAAAAAGCCAAGGTAGTTTGTTCCATCAACAACAACAAATAAAAAATGTTATTAGCACCAGTGACATAGCTGTTGCTTCAGCTGATAGCAACTATCAAATAAATGTGACGTACTTGGTGCTTCTATAGTGATTTTCTGTTGGAAGCAGATGTAGTTGTCACCTACCGTTAGAGTATTCTAGTTTCAGTTATACTGAATCAATGTTTTAATTTTCAAATTACTTAATTACGTAGATGTACAGTACATATAAGTTATTTATTGATTGTGATAGATCATATCTATCTTCTATTATATTATTATTATTATTATATATATAATACGTGATGCCCTTTTTTTGTTAACACTACTCCTACCTTATTTCTGGACCAATTTTAACGTTTGAGGTGTCAAAAGATTCGTCTTAGTTCGTAGTTTTGCAGTAAGGTTTTAGATTTTTTATATTTTAATTCTAAAGCTCACGGGAAGCCCTCAAATTTCATTTTTTGTCCATAAAATTAACATGGGGAACAATTTATATTGAATTGCTAAATAAAACAGCTGTTGATAGTTAAACAAACAAACACATATGTTAAAAAATGAATAGAAGCAAATTGAACTGGTACTAAAATATCAACATATTTTCATACTTTAATACGAGGAGTGTCTAATCTGAGCGTTTAACCTTTTAACAAATTGTAGCTGGTAGATTTTGCTTGAAAGTTTTATTAACACGTATTTGGGAACAAAAATCAATTTTGTAACTTAGCCCTAGAAAAATTCATTTTTGTTTACGAAAATAATTTTGGAAATTGAAATTTTTGACATGAGTCTTATTGGTTGTCCGACTGATATTGAGACAATAATGAAAGGTAAAAAATATTAAAATAGATCACTAAATTTGTGTGCATGGGTTTTCAAACTGCTATAAACTATAAGGAAAAGGGATAGTTGGTTGGAAGTGTAATAAACTTCTTATTTACTATTATAGTATAAACACGTTTTAAGCAGAACGCTACATGTATTATTAAACATACACATACACATTACACATAAAATTCATACTATAGAAACCAATAACACAAACATGAATCTCAGAAAAACTAATTAAATTTCAGCCATTTATCATAGAACATCATTTTATGAAAATCATATTAAATATAACTATACCAAAATTTACACTAACCTTCCTACTGAAATTAAGATTATGAATTCAGACACAAACACATTTAAGAAGAAATTAAGAAGATACATTATTGACAAGAGCATTTATTCAATTTAAGACTTTTACATAATTAAAATAAGAAATTATGAATTTTAAATTAATTTGAGGTATTATAAGTAAGTTTATTATGTATAGGCTAATGCAATTTGTTAATTGTCAGCCGAAAAAATGTTGATTGATTGATTAAAAAACCTGTGTAAAAGACAACATATAAAAGATTTTTACCTCCAGTATAGAAAACAAGCTTATTACAAAAATGGTTTTTATAAAGAGAAATTTTAACCAAAATAAAAATGCCACTAAAAACGAAATAGACCACACCGACAAAGATGTAGATTCTCTTAATTTTTATGATTTCTTTATTTAAGTTTTGTAATGTCATGGAAAGTTAAATTAAAGAGGATTTAGACATAAATAGTAATGTGGACTCATTCACTATGTCATTGACTACATCATACAGTAGTACTACAAAAACAGCCGCAGTGAGTGCTGCATAACTCATACAGGACAGGGGAGTAATGAAATGTTGATTTTTATTCTGTTGTCATAAATTTGTGAATCCAACATCTGTGAATTTATTCTAAATTTTATAGGAGGGTTTAGACAAAGGCCCTAAGACATATCGGCAAAAGAACAACTACGTAATCTTAGCTAATTCAGGCCTAAAAGAACGAGCATCACATCTCAACACTATCACATTGGAAAGTTGGAAAATTGGTAATGAAGATCGATTGATGAAACACCAATAATGTTCTATCTGATTTTCACTATAGTTAATTTTTTTTTTCAAAGTATTACCATGGAGCAAAGTTTTATCACCAGGTACCCTAATAAATGCAGCGCGTTGCGCTGCACAGGCCCCCTAGTCAGAGGTTAATTTGGTTAGTCAGGTTGGCACAATATGACGCTGTCTTCAAATGTAAAATGGTTAAGATTTTTTCTCTGGTGTGCTCGTGATTAGGAATTGCATAGAAAAACGTAAGTTTTATAAAACTTCATTTGTAGAATTAGATATTAAATAATAACTATCTCATGAATTTCCTATCATCAATTGTAACAGAGCATACACGTTTTAGATTGAAATTGCTGGTTGTTGTTCTATGGAAATGTCAAATAAGTAAGTATAAACTAACAGGTTATTGTTATTGCCTTCTCTACTCTTTGTTATAAAATCATTCATGCATCCTTGGATATTCAAATCATGCTATTGTTTATAAATTAGCTTACTTACTTTTGAAACAGTTTGAAATTTTTTAAACAGATGCACCATCATATTCCTTCGAGCGGTAGGCCCCTGAGGTATCTTGCTCGAGCCACAGCACACCAAATGAATTGAAGTAAGATTAGTTGTTAGTTTAAATAGTTGTAAACTGGAAGAATTATTTAGGTTGCGAACTTGTACGTTGTAAAATATTGCTGAACCGTACAATATATTTTATCAAGGTCAACCAAGGTGTCAAACTCATTACTCCTTGATATCGAAACAAAGGTTATGCTCTTAATACAAAATTAAATACCATAGCTTACCCAAATTGGCAGTCAATGGTATACAGTGGTTTGTCCTTATCGTTATTACAGCAAGGAATATAAGTGTACAAGAGTAGAATTTATGGTTTCATATTTACCTTGATTCATACTTGTTAATGTGTTTTTACCAAAGGGATTTGCTATTAATTTGGTTCGACATTTTTATTATTGGAAAAATATATGGCACAGTTTTTTTTCTAAAGCAGAACATTCTATGAAAAATATAAAAATTAATTTTTTATATTTTAACTTTGAGAAAAAAATTATGTTTTTCAGTGAATTTTCAGGGTAATTTTCTAAATAACATATCTCCAAAAGTTTTTGCAGTATTTAAATGATTTTAAATACATTAGCCTACTTTAAAAAGGATATATTTCATAAAAAATTTAGGTATAAAAAAGTTTATTTACTTATCAAGACCATTTTTATCATTGTTTGAAAATAAAAAATAAAATTTTCTGGTTTCTGTATATATTTTTTATAATTATTTGTATTTTTTACCTATAAAAATACAAGCATAAACTACCTTTTATGCCTGCAAACTAGGTCTAACTTTTTATCTACATATGTCAATAGTAAGTAGTAAACATGTCAATAAAATTCAACAAGTAGTTTCTAAGAAATATCCGTTAATATGAAAAAAATAAAAATAAAAAATAAAAAAACACACAAAAGAGCAATATTTCGGAAAACAACGTTTATCCTAAGAAGAAATTAAGGCTCAATTTGTAAGCTTCGTGACTAGTTTGATTGTACAAGTATTTTTACACAGCTTTTTAGCATAAAACTATTGGCCTTTACAACGGTAAACAATATACATAACCAAAAATCAATCTTTGAATTATGTCAGTTTTCACTCAAAAATCACAAAAAATGTTTTTTCTTACACATAGAAATTTGTAAAATTAAATTTCTGTTGCACTTTTCTTATGTAATAACTAAAGGACGCAATTTCCCCAATAGTGTGGTGGCTTAGAGACAATATCAGCAAGGATCGTGACCTGGTGGATTAAAGCCACAGACTTTGCACGTTACTTCCATACCCTAAATACAAACAATTTATGGGGGGTGCCCGATTTTCAGGTCCGCCATCTTGAAATACGACGCCATCTTGGTTTTCATTAGAGGAATTGAACTATTTATTGAAAATGGCCTAATATCACCCAAAAGGACACATTTACGCCATTTTGTATGTAATATGTTTTGTTCACAATTAAATTTACTATAAAATGAGATAAAAATCACTTCAATAACTTAAATAGTCTTGAAGATATAAACTGTCAAAGTTGAAAATTTGATATTTTCCTCTACGTTACATGTAGTTTTTGCTATATATCACTCAAACGGTCAAGGGTACGTAATTGTTATAATGAAATATTATATCCGCTGTTAAATTTGCTACAACATGAGGTAAAAATCTCTTAAGTAACTAAAATAGTTTTGAAGAAACAAACTGTTAAAGTTATAAATTTTATTTATTCCTGTGTGCAGTAGGTCCGTGTCTCTTAAATGTCCTGACCATTTGTTTTACCTGCACGTATTGCGTTAGAAGACTGCAACTTCGCACATCAATACTGGACTTAAACTAGTACTTTCCAAAGGTCTTCTTGACTTTTTCCAACCAAAGGGGGTCGGCCCACAAGGAGGAAGTTGAAAATCCTAAATAAAAGCTTAGGACATGATGCGTATCAAATTAAAGGGATTTACTAGTAGAACTCGTTACCACAAACCGCACTTAAAAAGGACAAGTGGGTCAAAAGTTATACTATTTTATAGTTTTGCTTATGGAGTTTTCATGCAAACTTTGACTAGCAGCCATTTATGACTGGATCGTTCTTTTGGGTGAGCGAATTTTCACATCGAGCAGGGCAGGTCATGACGTCATAGTTGAGCTTCGAACGGCTGAAAGTTATCGGTTCTTTGATCTGGTTTCGATAGTCGATATAATCGAAATATTCCATCTTCTGTTGTCCGATCCCCTTCCTTGGTCAGTCGAGTCCTGATCTAGTCATCCTTGCACCATTGCTCATCCGAAAATGGAAGAAGGCGAAGTGACAACAGAACCAATCGGAAAATAAATTTTTTAACTAGAGAGAGAGAGAGAGAGAGAGAGAGAGAGAGAGAGAGAGAGAGAGAGCGCATCTTTATTACACAATCATCAAGATTGAGAATGGTGTCATGACATAATAACATAATACAATAATAAAACAATAGTTGGAAATGTTCTATGGGCTGAAGTTTCTCCAATCTAGATATTCTTGAAGACA
Organism: Neoaliturus tenellus; assembly: GCA_030545055.2. Classification (NCBI taxonomy): domain Eukaryota; kingdom Metazoa; phylum Arthropoda; class Insecta; order Hemiptera; family Cicadellidae; genus Neoaliturus; species Neoaliturus tenellus. The sequence continues at coordinate 219,462,844 of CM061531.1, forward strand.
ATAAAACGGACGAAGGAGCAACCATTTCCGCAATGTTCTCTTTAACTTCTCAGGACCGCAGCCAATGGTTTTCTTTAGATCCTCAGGGAGAACATTGAAGAGCTTCGCTCCAGCATAAGAGGGCTTTTTCTGGAACCTTGAGGTGTGGTGTGTCGGCAAGTTGAAGTCCAGAGCTCTTCTTGTGCCATGTTTGTGAGTATCGATATTACGGTGTAAGGTTCATTGAAGTAGCAAGGCATATTACTTCCAGTATGTAAATATTTACGACAGTCATAAGTGCCAAGTCCTTAAAGGCTCCCCGACAGCTCTCCCTCCAGTCCAGACCAGCAAGCAATCTGATAGCTTTTTTCTGGATGATCATCACACGCTGAAGGTTGCCTTGCGATGTGGCTCCCCAAAGAATGATGCCGTAGCTTAGGTGGCTTTCAAACAAGGAGCTGTAGGTTACCTTGACTGCTTCTTCGGTGCTGATGTTCTTTACTCTTCTAAGGGCGAAAAGGGGCACTGCTTAGTTTGCTGCAGAGGCCATCCAAATGCTCCCTCCACGTCAGGGTCTTGTCGACCACAACTCCCAGGTGTTTTGTAGCCTCGACACATTCAATACCGGGCAAAGCAGACACCTCTTCATTTGATGTTCCTAGGACGAGCTGCTTAGTCTTCTTTTCGTTCAGAACAAGGTCGTTCCCATTGCAATAGTCAGTTGCCATATTTTAAGCAATATAGGAGTTTACCTCAAGCTCTTCTTTATTCACATTCGATGTCACGAGGACGGTATCGTCAGCGTACATGATGAGGTTGCAGAAAGGTCCGGAGTAGGCGGGAAAATCTGCCGTGAGGAGAACAAATAAAACAGGCACCTCTGCTTACAGGCAGCTACCAACTATGAAAATTCGTTTTAAATAGCCTATACTAAACGTGAAACCCCATAAGTAGGCCTTAAATGAACATTTCTTTAGGCCCATAAAACTTAGGCCTAAGTGGCTTTATTGTTAATAAGCTTAGAAGTTGTGAAAATAACAGAATGTAACTTCATAATCCTGTTAAAGGTTAGTAAAATTCACTATACGAATTTGCATAGTTAAATTTATTTTCAGGTTGGTACTGTTGTCACTTCGCCTTCTTCCATTTTCGGACGAGCAATGGTACAAGGATGACTAGATCAGGACTCGACTGACCAAGGAAGGGGATCGGACAACAGAAGATGGAGTATTTCGATTATATCGACTGTCGAAACTAAATCAAAGAACCGATAACTTTCAGCCGTTCGAAGCTCAACTATGACGTCATGACCTGTCCTGCTCAAAGTTTGCATGAAAACTCCATAAGCAATACTATAAAATAGTATAACTTTTGACCCACTTGTCCTTTTACAGTGCGGTTTGTGGTAACGAGTTCTACTAGTAAATCCCTTTAATTTGATACGCATCATGACCTATGCTTTTATTTAGGATTTTCAACTTCCTCCTTGTGGGCCGACCCCCATTGGGGGAAAAGTCAAGAAGACCTTTGGAAAGTACTAGTTTAAGTCCAGTTTTGATGTGCGAAGTTGCAGTCTTCTAACGCAATACGTGCAGGTAAAACAAATGGTCAGGACATTTAAGAGACACGGACCTACTGCACACAGGAATAAATAAAATTTATAACTTTAACAGTTTGTTTCTTCAAAACTATTTTAGTTACTTAAGAGATTTTTACCTCATTTTGTAGCAAATTTAACAGCGAATATAATATTTCATTATAACAATTACGTACCCTTGACCGTTTGAGTGATATATAGCAAAAACTACATGTAACGTAGAAGAAAATATCAAATTTTCAACTTTGACAGTTTATATCTTCAAGACTATTTAAGTTATTAAAGTGGTTTTTATCTCATTTTATAGTAAATTTAATTGTGAATAAAACATATTATATACAAAATGGCGTAAATGTGTCCTTTTGGGTGATATTAGGCCATTTTCAATAAATAGTTCAATTCCTCTAATGAAAACCAAGATGGCGTCGTATTTCAAGATGGCGGACCTGAAAATCGGGCACCCCTCCATAAATTGTTTGTATTTAGGGTATGGAAGTAACGTGCAAAGTCTGTGGCTTTAATCCATCAGGTCACGATCATTTCGTTAAGCCACCACACTACAAGCACTCTTTTTACCTTAAGGGCGAAAATGTAAAAAAAAAATAAAATTACTCATTTTTTATTTTTGTTGGTAGTACATCCCATATCAAAAGGAAATGCAATTAATTGCATTTTAATTGCATTTTTCATTACACAAATACACTTAAAATGCCTTTCGTGAATTGCATTTGGCCAAATGCAATTAAAATGCAATTAAATGCAATTAAAATATAATGTTAATGCATTTTTGGAGCATTTTAAATACAATTATTAAGCATTTTCCTAAATGTTTTAAAATCGTATTTAAAATACATTTTGCTAAATGCATTTATTGAAATGCAATTTAATTGTGATTAAAATGCAATAATAAGACATTTTGAATGCATTTTAAAAATATTTTAAAATGCAATTATTTAGTATTTTCTAAAATGTATTAAAATTACATTTTAAATTTATTTTGCGAAATGCATTTGTCTAAATGAAATTTAAATGTGATTAATATGCAATAAAAATACATTTTAAACGCATTTTTAGAGCATTTTAAATGCATTTAATTAGCATTTTCAAAATGTATTAATATTTCATTTAGAATGCATTTTGTGAAGCGCATTTATACTTACAGACTCATTCTTACATAAACGCTAATTTGTTAAAAAAGCAAAAAAAAAAGCAAATTAGGTGTGCAGATTCCTTGGCTAAAAATAGGAACATTAAATATACTTATGCTTATCACCACACAAGGATTTGTTGTCCTTAACTCTTCAAATATTCATGAATTAAACTTGAAAACTAAATTTAGTTCTCAATTTATTTTAAATTATAAGTTTAGATAAAAGTAACAACTTCGAATAGTACAAATTTAATCTATATTAATAAAATTAGAGTTTTGTCTGTACATTGCTTAGAATCTTGAAATTTTTGGTTATTTTTTCTTTTTATGTATCACAGAATCCAAAATCGACGTCATCTAAATTTCCTTCCCTCTGTCTTTCTCTCTCTCTGTCTGTCATTCACTGTGTCTGTAACGCTCATGGGCCCTATTTTGTCCTCTTTTCACGGGGAAAACGATTTTACGTGATGGTCTAAATTTTTTTCCTGTTATAGACAAGTGTGGTGTGAAGGTTCATTACAACTTAAATTGCCTCAGCGACCCCAGGGCTTTGCCCCATTGTACGTCAAAGTAGCAAAGTTGTGCTAAAATACCAATCTTTGATTTCTTTTCACACGACAAGGGCTTTAGTAAATGATATGAAAATTTTTATCAGTGTTAAATGGTGCAATTAGAAACAATTTAGCTGCTCTAAACCAACTTTCGTCAAAAAGGCTCTGCCTCATGGTAAAAGAAATATTCAATGTTAATCTTATGGGAACATTTAATTATATCATCTTATCTATGCTTTTTAAACAGCTGGATTAGACAGTTTGTCATTTTCACCACAGATTGCAACACTTAAAATTTTAAATACAGACTCATTTATGTCTAACCCTTTTACCTTTCACTAGCCAAAATACAGCGAGTAAAATCAACTAAGTTCTTGATTCTTAATTTGAATATTAAAATAATTTATGCTAAGTATTACAGAACGAGTTTTGTTCCTTCAATCTGAAAATATTTCTTATTATCATTGTAAACTAATTTTAGTTCCCAATTTAGCTTTCATGACACGTTCTGACAAAAAGAGGTGTATTTCATAAAACAAAATATGTAGTTAAAACTAACAAGGATAATAAATTTCTCGATATTCCGAATAATGCGAGTATAGACGGGGCAGTACTAGAATGTGTGAGGATGCTGCTGACGAAACACTGATAATTAATTATTTTCATTCAAGGATCATGCTGATTGGTGAAATGGAATTAGATGGCTAGAACAATTTTTCAGATGTTTGTTGTAGTTTTTATTTTTTGCAAACAAATCTGCTCATTTTGACATTTAGAAGGTAGAAAGAGCGATTCCCTTGGCAATAAGAATTAATCCCAGATCAGCGCTTTATTTTAATATGTTTATCGATATTTTAACATGGGGTGTCTCTATTTATTTGGTTCTGTATAAATTGGCAATAAATGGGAATGTTTTTAAGTAAGAAAGTAAATCTAAAGTAAAAAAATAATTAAGTAGACCTAATATCTACTTAAAAATAAATATATCTACACTGGTGCAGTGCCTACATTACTGACGGGCGATGCGTTGTTTTACTAGGGTTGTTTATTGTAATTTTAATTAGTTTTTAATTTGGATTAAAAGTTGTACATGTCTTTTAAGAGTCATCTTCACCCCTGGGCCAGTAGCCCATTGTTGAGCAGTCGGCAATGTTAACTATACGGCTTTTAATGAAAAACATGGTACTTGATTCCCCTGTTTTGGACGCCGTTTTTCAACCGATTTTCTTTAACCTTGGTAAGTGTTTAGTTGCATAGTTATATTATGTCCCTCATACCTCGAAATTTCGAAAATTTTACTAAATTTTGAAATATTACTAAGGAAAATCGAGTTACTTTGCGACGTAACAGAAAGTAATATTTGTTAATTTTTCAAAATTTCGAGGTATGAGGGACCTTATATAACTATTCAACTAAACACTTACCAAGTTTTAAAAAAATCTGTCTAAAAACGGCGTCCGAAACAGGGGAATCAAATACCATGTTTTGCATTAAAAGCCGTATGATTAACATTGCCGACTGCGCAACAATGGGCTACTGGCATAGGGGTGAAGATGACTCTTAAGGGTAGAACAAGAAAAATAGAGGTGGGGTACAGGGGTACATTGGACTTAGTACAGCTATTGTCACAAAGTGTTAATATTCTTGACAAGTCTGAGTTTTCTTTAATCGTCTATGAGTAGTGGTAAGGTGTATTTTAGAACTATAAAGTTAATCACGAATATTATTGTTTAGCAAAACTGCAAAAAAAAACATTAAAGACAAAGACATAACTTCTAAGTTCTAACCCAAAAGGGAAATGAATATAACAAGATTTTGACAAATTTACCAAGAAGCTATTAAGCATAAAATATGTTATGATATCTAGATATGTTAAAATAAACCAAATGAAGGTGACATATTGAATTTGTGAAAGGATTTTTATATTTCTGTTAATAATCTGCAAACACACCCCGTGCGAAGAACGGGTACTCAGCTAGTAGGTTATAAACTTAATGAGGGATGACCTTCCTTCAGAAGGGTTGGGGTTGTCCCCTCATGGGTATTGCCACTCCTGGCAGTATCAGTGAGCAACTGCGGCAATACTTCAAGTGCTACCGTTGTTCATGGAGACTGCTAGGAAATGTAAATCAATGTCCATGGATTTCGCCCAGACCGTGGCTGCCACCACTAACTGGCAATACTTTAGTATTTTAATTGATTTTTAATAGTCATTTAAATGCTGTTATTTGAATCTATATAAAATATTATTAAAATGTCATTAAATTGCGATTTAAATAAAATTAAAATGCATCAAAATTGTGATTAAAATGCAATTTTAATCCATTTTAAATGCATTTAAAATACGATTAAAATGCATTTAAAATGTGATTAAAATGATTTTTAAAAATGCGATTAAAATGCATTTTAAATGCGATTAAAATGCATTTAAAATGTGATTAAAATGATTTTTAAAAATGCGATTAAAATGCATTTTAAATGCGATTAAAATGCATTTTAAAATACAATTAAAAAGTATTCAAATTGCATTTAATTGGGCCAAAATTTGTATATTTCAAATGCAATTAATTGCATTTTAAAATATCATTAAAATATGATTAATTGCATTACAAAATGCAATTTAAGTGTAATTAATTGCATTTTTAGAAATGAAATTAATCGCATATTTTTTGATATGGGATCGCCTTTTAATTTTAACCAACAAGCTAATGTAAGTGTAATATGCTACATTTGCTTCGCCCGCTTATTCAATCAGATGTGTAATGGTAAATGTTATAAATTAACTTGACTTCCGTATTAGTTTTAATACTTCATATCCGAATAGATAAAAAATCAAAGTCAACACATAGTTATTTACAAGTACACTATTACAAACGCTAAATCAACAATAACAATAATTATTTTGATTGCGAAGGTAAATTAAGTAGACTTTTAAAGCTCAACATTCTACATACCATAAACACTGTATTAGTTTCTAACTGAATTAAGGACAGTAGTCAGATATTCAATAATTGTTCTTTATTTTTAAAAGGTCCTACCAAACTTTTCAAATGAGATATGTTTGCTATTTGAGAATACATATATCTTTTGAAAGACTCTTGTCTTTGAACCTTTTTAATAGCAATATGAAAATCGAAAGCCTTGTTTTAAACAGTCTTTTTAAAAAGCTTGTAACCAGAAACCAATGTGTTGGATCACAAGAAATATTAGAGGTTACTACTCTTAACAGTTGTACATTTTAAACGTAAATACCTTTTTAAACCGACAAACACAACTTAGTAGTTGGCTATGTTTTAAAATCTTCCTTAATGCAAACTAACACCACCTTAAACGTATTAACCCTTTCAAATCTAACAAGTATTTCACCATTGACCGATGCATAAAACAACCACAGCGATCAAGCAACGTATTAACTTCTTCCCTAGCCTGGTCCGATATCAAAGCGTGGGAGTAACGTGCACAGTGGAGCTAAAGGGCAGCACAAATATTGACACGAGGATCGGCCGATGCGATGGTGGAAGAGTCTACCAGAGTGGCCAGCCTTTGTGGCAAAACATCTTGCTCAATCAGCCGAGCAAACCTATCTGGCCACGCTAATATTGGCAATGTGTTATTACCACTCGCAGATACCGCGAGTGCACAAGCTGCACATAATTATGTGGCGTCGCAGTGTTGGTAAACCTGATGTGCGGCAGTGCGGCCAACCTTGCAAAACTGAATGTGCCTCATTCGAGGGATTAGGGGAGTGAACGTGCATCGCAATAAGATCGAGGTAAAGCAGGTTTGTGGTGTAGGTGTAGCCGAATCTAATTACAATATAGTAATTTTAAGCAATAGTTAAACTTAATAGTTGTCTTCTCCTGTACATGTTAACTCTATCATCAATTCGATTCTATAAGTAATGTTCATGTCTACACAACAAGCAAACCTTGTTTGACAAATATAATTATTGTTACCTTCATAGAAAAGTAAATCATTATCATGTTTACACAATACAGACTAACTGTACTTTTGTCACTTTATATTTACAAAAGGAAAAACCTTAACATGTCTTGTGTTAAATAACACAATGTGTGGCAGAATGATCACTATCTATACATATTGATAATCCGTGTATAATAATAGACCTCTTGTCTCAGATTGAGTGCATGGTAGGAGAAATCCGCGCATACCGTTGGATAGGTTGTGTCATGAGTAGATGAGCAGATCCCATTATAATTCACATCTGCATCCTAATCCAAGGAAGCAAAAACAAACCTTATACAGGCTTTTCAAGTCTCAATGTTAATCTTCTGGAAGTAGTGTAATTGATTAAATCGTTATATTTTGACCGGTAAAATAACATATTCTAGTAAAACAGAAAAAAAACGTTGTTTCAGGAAAAAATAGTTTGAACTAATTGGATTCACTCTGACCAATGCGTTTTCAGAACCTGTATACATCGCTCTGACTAACTTAAATATTGTTCGAAAGGCTGACTAGTGAGCGATCTTGAGTTCAAATACTTTGCATAACTTATGTTTTATTTGCTTCCACAGTAACTATAAACGCATGAAAATTTATATTTACACAATAAACTTAACTTTCACATTATTTACCGAATAGTCTTTGCACTTCATATTCATCACGGTATACGTGTAGTCAAATGAAATAACACATTAATTTTATTTATTTGTTTATTCAATTTTCAACGGCATCGCCATTTTTACAAGAGAATACAAATTTTTATTTAATTAATTGAATAAATAACAGTCAATAATAAACCTTTTAATCACATATTTTTAAGTGCTGATGGAAAAAGTAGGTTTATCAAATTTATAAGTTTTTAATGTAGACCGACTCATTTTTTAGCGAATTTCCCATAGGGAATTAGCTATTACCGTAGGTCTCATGGTAAGACCTAAGCCCGGGACCATGTTACTTTTTCGTTTTGAGGTGCCCAGAGACCAAAAATAATAGTCATTAAAATTTATATATATATATATATATATATATATATATATATATATATATATATATATGTATGTATGTATGTATGTATGTATGTATGTGTCCCTAGACACGATAACTCTCGTAAAAACGGTCCAATCAACACCAAATTTGGTAGAAATGTGTAATCCTAAGTTTATTCGGATGAGTTCGTAAACCAGACATATCGACCTACCGGAAGGGGTAGTTTTGGGGGGTTTTGTACCCCAAAAATGGGTTTTTTGCATTTTTCATATGTAAATTTTAAAAATTGTACATGAAAAATTTTAAATTTTTATTTTGACTATTGGATTTAGCTAAAAAAAAACACACAATTTAGTATATTGAAGCTTTGCTCTATCTCCATTGGTTACCGAGATATTACAAAGTCTAAAGACAGTACATTGTCTTTTGGGGCTCCAATATTAATCTTATGGAGAGTAAGGATGTGTTAATATTTCAATTATTAACCAATATATTTGGATGAAACTTCGTATTTAGCTTCATTTGGTTGAGATTCATCCATTTAAGGTAAAAAATCTTGGTTTTTGTACTTATCATGGCAGCAAACCTGCATACTCTTTTCCCATGTTAATCATATGGAGAATAGGCAAACTCTTTTATTTATGGACAGATATTGATGAAACTTACTATTTGGCTTTATATGGTCGAAATAAAATTTTTCTATGCTAAAAACCTACTTTTAGTGTCCCCCATGGCAGCATACCTGCATACTCTTTCCCTATATTTATCTTAAGGAGAATAGACATTTATTTCCCTATTTATGAGCACGTGATGAAATTTTGTTTACAAGTTCAGCTGGTCAAAATGAATATTACTAATTTGAAAATTCGCTGAGTACGCAGGTCTGCTGCGACGGGGGGTATTTCATAGATTCTACCTAGAAATTATAAATTAAAATTAAAAGGTCATTCACATTTTTTTTTTCATAAAATATATTTGTATATTAAGAAAATGTTCGACTGTAAAAATAAACTGTTAATTAAAATTCATCTACCTAAAAATAAATGTTAAAATGTAAGTAGTTGTATTAATTGCTGGAAATATATTCCATAAAGTAAATAATTCAGTCTATATCCAATGTTATGTATTTTCCAAGATCATTTTGTCAAGAATCTTAAAAAAATATTTTGGGGCTTGTAAAGAACTGTGAACTTAGAAATGAATGTTTAAAACATTTTATACCCTCCAATAAGAAACATAGGTGTTCATTTCTGAGTAATGTGTGTACAGTACATAGATTGTTTTGTGTGAATATTGAACCGATTGAACAAACATTTGGCAAAATATTGTTTGATCAATTACATTTACAAATGTGTTTCTGTTAAATATTTTGATTGTAGTATTAGATATTGATCTGGTTGTTTAATACGTTCCTAGTTCCTGGCGGTCGCTCTATAAAACAACAGTTGTTTATTTACATTAACAAAAAAATTTTATTGCCTTAAAAACCAATTACCTGTGTGAAAATATTACATACATTCAAAATATAAACCTACTCCAAATCCACCCATTTTGTCTGGCTCCCCCCCCCCCCCCACCCCCCACAACAGGACCGTTTATCAACATTGCTTCAGGGTATTAAAACGATTCAGTACCTTACACCTTTTGTAGTTCTATTTAGTTACCATTTAGTTGGTTACCGGTATCAGTTAAGAAGGAACAGAATCAAAATGTTTGAAAATTTGTTGTTTTTTTATTTTATTTACTTTTATTTAATTACAGTAGTTGTAAATAATATTGAAATTGATGTATTTTATCAATATATTTTAAAATTTTAATTTTAAATTAACGATACCTCATCTTTAATTTTTTTTTCATTTTTAAGTTATTTGTATATTTATCTACAAACCAGGATAGAACCGAATAGTCCAATTGACGTTTATTATACTACTATTCAACTATGGATTCAACTAAGAAAATTCAAATAATATGTAGTAAATAAATAAAGTATGAAAAATCATAAGCTCATCTGAAAAGTCTGGTATCAACTGGTAACCTTTTTTTTATTTAGTTATCTTGGTAAAATTCTTTAAAAATAAAAATTCAACTTTTGTATACTTAGAAATGTTAAGTAAACACTCTTTTGTATTTTAAGGTTTGATCAGTTGTAAATATATTAGATTACAATTAATTTTCACTAAAGGCCATGTTTTAAAATATTAAAATTATTCTGAACAAACTTATGAAATCTACCCCTCATAAAAATGTGGGAGGAGGACAGCTGGATGGATGCCTAATACAGGGAATAGACTACCGCTCTGTCCTAACAATGGAAGGCCCCCTAAACAGAAACCGTTAACCTTTCCAAAGATAGCTGAAGATATAAATAGTTTTTATAATAAATTTGCATACTTTACAAACTAGGTATGAATCCTGGAGATCTTAAAACCTCGAGGACTAAACTCACGTGCTTTTACTACTTCTGCGGAAGAGGTAGTGTCAATAGGTAAGGCAGTGCAACCAGCAATAGCAAAACAGAAGAATTACAACATCAAGCATGATGACACTGAATTTTAGTTTTCAAATTAATTTTCCATACTCCCTAGAAGAGATAAAGGTTATACCTGTGTCACTTGAGTGTGGGGCTGTTGTCACTTGGATGTTGCGAACGTACAGATCGCCATTATAGCAACTTTACTTCACTCTGAATAATGGCATTAGGCCATTACCGAATTTAATGACCCCAGAGATCAGTTTTAGTGCCATCTCCTACCGTTGCCCAACTCATCGACAAATTCACGTAGAATCAAGTCCGAGCTACAGTGATCGGTTCTGAAGTCAAAGTGAGATTGAAGAATATTAATTACAGTGTCGTGCGGTCGGTGTCCGAACAGCTGACGCCGGACACCGCCATTATTAACACGCACAGCTGTGACCGGCGACACTGCTGCCAACTCACCGTCTGAATAATTCCCTACAAACAATGCGAAATAACAAATTAATCGCGCAACAGCGTGCGGGTGACACCTTTCATTATTGGGCCTATCCGTTTCGTTTCGCTCATTGGACACTTCGATTATCTATCCCATTTTTCTCCCTTTTTGCGTCAGGTCACCTTTTGTTATTTTTCAATAAAAGGTATATTCGAGATATAAAGTTTTTTAATTTACTAACAAAATTTCCTCTGCAAGGAAGAAGTTATTTTGATATTAGTCGAGTGAGACCAATGTTTAACGATAACAACTTTAAATAAAAATTTAAAGCTGTATTTTTTTTTTAATTTTTGACTGGTTTTATCTAAACTACGGTCTTAATAGTATATAACATCGATCTGTTGATAAATACCAGCATTACTAATCGCCCAATGGCAATTTCAATTGGATTCTGTTGGGTATTGAACTAGGTATAATTTGATAAATAGGAAGGCTGTTGTCACTTGGATGTTGCGAACGTACAGATCGCCATTAAAGCAACTTTACTTCACTCTGAATAATGGCATTAGGCCATTACCGAATTTAATGACCTAAGAGAATTTTAACACCTAATGTCCAAAATGAAATTTTTAGAGAATTGCCAATTATTTGAAAATTTGTCTCTCCCAAGGGACAAAATGCCTAAGGCTAGTATTACACTATCATAGTTCTATGACATAGATAAATTATTATATATTTCGCAATACAACTATGATATAAAATATTGGAAATCGCTCACTGGTCGATACTCGACCAAAATCTCAGTTGATTTGTACTGGGGGGTTTGTCACCGTAGTAATTTTAAAAAATCACAAGTCACCTAAAAATTTCCCAGTAAGGGACTGTATTCATTTGTATTCGTTTGAAATGAATGTGAATTCAAGTCTGTTTGGATCGGCGTTAAAGCGGCTTTTCGCCAAGATTAGTCGTATTTACGAGGCCCGTCAGCAGTAGACCTCAGCACCCCGCGACGCTGAGCTGCGACTTATTGTTCTCCGCTTAAAAGCATTTCTTCATCACTCGTTCGCCAAGTCGGGCCCAGGTGCGTTGGCGAAACTCGCGTCTGAGTTAGCGTGCCAACTAATGGTTGTTGGTAAAATGTGCACCTCTTGTTGTTTTTCATTCTTCCAAAGTTCCGTAGTGATTCAACTTCTCTACTCAAGATTTATACTTCGTTTGTATTTTGTGCTTATTTCTAGATCTTTAATGTGAGTAATTTAAACATGTGTGTGTAATCGAATTAAACATATTTAGAAGATTACACTGAAATGAAATATCTTGTGAAACAAGCTTTTGCCAATCCTATAATACAAAGTTAGTAATTAGTAAAGTTAGTGCGGGTTTTAAAAATTACAAAATACTCATGAAATGGCAATTTTACGATTAATCACGAGACTTTCTTCCTTTTGGTATCAGAAGGAGTTTAAATATAGTTCACTGATGCAATGTTTCAAATTGGAATTTTGATGGTTTTTTTAAGAATAATACAGTAAAAAGAAATAAGTCCCTCAAATCCTACAACATTTTCTGTTCGTC
>CM061531.1:220188520-220223461 GCA_030545055.2 Neoaliturus tenellus
GAGTAATGAAAGGCAGCCAAAAACGGTCCGACTGTATCATCTCCCCCTCCCGAGGTCGGTATAAAACTGCAATTCCCGCAAAATCTGAGTGACCGACGACGATGCAGCGTTTCACTCAACTCGATATTTAACCTATAAAACGCTAAGCAATGTAGTTTAAATTTATATAGGGTTTTAGAGCTTTAAATGATTAACAAATCGGTATCGGTTTCAGGCCAACAAAAAAATATTTAAAATTATAATAATTGTTTTATCCTAAAGTTTGTTTAGTTTGGATTGATCATGTAGTGAAAAAAGTAGTAAGCGAGGATTTTTTTTATTGTAAGGGCAGGAAAAAACTTCCTGTGAATGAATTATAGAGAAGATTCTGAATTTTATCTTGCATTAAAAATATCTGCTGTATGATAAGCCGTTTTTTTGTAATCTTATCTTTAGTGAGCGCTTCTACGAATCGGCGGAAGCGTCGCGTTCCGTCGTAGCGTAGCATATTTTAATAAAACTGTCGCTGGCCGGAGACACCTGATTCAATGCAGTGCGTGACGAATTTTGTTTGTTATTTTTTATCAATTGTTGTATATATTGTACTATATCTTGTGATATGTGTCAAGTGATATTATTTGTTGTAATATAAAGTGGAATGCCTACATATTGTGTAGCTTATAATTGCAAAAATATAATTACTAAGGCATCCAGCTTATCTGCACACAAATAAGGCTAATGTACAGCAATTTTATCGAACCTATTGTTTATACTGTAATGCGGTCTATAGTATATAGGTAACGTCGTATTCAATTGTATAATTACGTCCTATGGAAAGGATCAAACATAATATTTTATAACTAGTAAGTGTATTGCACTTAAAGGGCATTTTTTATAAAACGTACTCTGTAATATGGCACAATAACAACGAGTTTCTAAATTTGGCTTAATATTTTCAATAGTTTTAGCTTTTTACATGTCTATAATAATTACAGTTAATTGAAAATAACCATATAGTAGACTATACAATGGCATATATCGAATTACGTCATTAAAACTTATACAGTTGACATCCATTCCGTCTTAAAATAGAGGTCGACTTATCATATGTACATTTCAGCCTAACAATACTGTATTTGTTTTTACCACAATGAATTTTTTCATATAAAATTAAAGGTTTATAACTTATTTTAATCCATGAAATTTGACGTAGACTTAGACTATATGTAGTTTATGAAATTATTTTTTATTGATTTTTTTACTGTTTTTAATATTTAGACAACATTATTAACTCAAACTATGTAGCTATTTACACAAATATTTTTATTTTAGGAAAGTAAATATTATACAGTTAAGTGAGTTGAACCAAAATAAAACAATTAGGCATATACTAGTATACTTGCTGCTCGATATCGAGCAATTTATTTTAATACAATACAAATATTACTTTTAACTATAAATCAACGATATCCGACCAATCCAATATTGTGAATATCTTTAATCATCAAAACTACATTTATGTACAGCTGATTATTAACAGACGTTTAAAATGCTTTATTTAATTCCAATGTTATTTAAATGGGAAATTTAGAGATTTCAATGGTGAATAGCGCCTTTATTTTCAGTCCGATTCTCATCAGTTTTTGGCGGAAACAACTACAGACCAAGCCCTATCCAACGACACTAAAAACTTGAAAATCGGTTGAAAATTGTAGGAGGAGTTCTCAACACAAAAAACCCTTAGCGTAGGCTATTAAATAAGTATAGGTTTATTATACATATAGAAAAAAGTTTAAAAGATCCTCGATTGGTGCACGTACAAATCAAAGTTCCTAAAATGTAATTCCAAATAAATATGCAACAGTTAACCATATTAAAATTACAGATTCCTTGCGTATCCTGAGCTCAAAAATTCAGAGTACAGTCCCCTGTTCATTTCAAAACTCATGCAATCAATCATGAGTTTGGTGAATGCCATGAGTTAAGACTGATAAAATTAATCGGTTATGTCTTTTGTAATACTATTTTTGCTTTTCATATGCCAAAGAAAAAAAATCCGTCTATAAATAAATCAAAGTTAGGTAGTAGACAGAAACTAAACAAACTTGTTTTTTTAAAGAGTGTGTAGTTTTCATTCAATGAAAAAACTTCTTTTGTTTGTTTTACTTATTAATAAATCATGTTTATTAAATATATGTGCATCAGTTATTGCTCCATACATCCCTTCATGCAAAGAAATTTGGTTTTGGTCGTTTAAACCAATCAATTACGTTTAAATTGAGCCGAAAGTACTAAAAAACGCGTCGTGCCCATTGAATTGTGTGGACCAAAGCGCCCGGGCATACCGACCTTGGGTGGGGGTAGCGGCGCGCCGCCGGACCGTTTTCGCTTCACTCAGTCAGCGTTCCATGTTTATAGTTCTATGGGTAGTCCCGACCCGTCCTAATCCTTTATTGACAAAACACCCCCTATTGTAGCGCGGCTGGCCGGTTCGGCACCGGAAGGCCGCCCGGGTCTCGGGGGATTCTCAGAATTTTGGCCACTGCCTCAATTATCCAATAATCGAACCAATGCACGTACAATGAAAATTCATGGACTATGTGTTGCGTGTTGATTAGACGATTATGACAAAATTTGAATCATAGTTCTACGATGTTTAATAACCATTTTAAAAAGGGATAATCCTCAGACAAAATAGGAGTTACACCTTAGGCAGTGGCCAAAATTCTGAGAATTCCCCGAGACCCGGGCGGCATTCCGGTGCCGAACTGGCCGGCCGCCCTACAATAGGGGATGTTTTGACAACAAAGGATTAGGACGGGCCAGGACTACCTGCCTCCAGTCTCTCTAATTTTGGCATCTACTATACCGGTCCACCCGGAGGTGAACAAAGGGGTCGCGTCACCGCTCAAACCCCCTAGAGAGCGGAGGGTCTTTGTCAGACCAACATACGCTACTTCTGAGGTATAGGGGGTTTTTAGATAACTGTGAATCTTCTTACCTTGGTCTGAGGTTCCAGTGGGCTGGAAGAGCCCACTGCAGCTGATTTTAGGGCGGTGACCTCTTCAGCCTCAACTGTGAGTTGAAATTTATGTTTTATATAATATATCGTTCCAGAGTTTACAATACAAGCGTGAACATATATATTTTTCTACATATTTTGAGTATTCAATCTAGACTAATGTTGTTTCAATATGACACTGTACGTTTCTTCTACTTATTTTATTTTTTACAACATTTTTGCAATTACATATTAAAAAAAATTCTAATATTAAGTGGGTTAAAATGTAATTTTCCTCTCGACGCCCGCTCACCCTCCTGGCCGTTGCAGGAACTAGCTCGACGCAGTTCCGAGGAGACTCCACAGATGGCAGCACTGACACCACCAAGTAAATCTGAAGCACGGCGCGGCCCTTGACAAGGTCCTGTGAAATCAAAAGTCTTATAGTATTGATTGTTTGATTAATAAAAAACAAACTATTCTTAACATTTTTGTTCGAAAATGGACGTTTTTTCAGTGGTTTAATCTTCTTAATCGCTCTATAAATATCACCTTTTATAAGGAGTATTTCAATTGAGATGCAAGTCAAACTGCTAAACATAAACAGATAATGAAATTTTAATTAATTTGCTTTTAAATAAGTTATGCAATTTATATTTTTGAGTATACATTTTTTTTTATCACTCGGACGGAAAGTGTTTTTTCTATGTGCTTAATCGCTATTTACGAGCTCGGGGTCGCTTCGCTCGCAAAACGCGATTAACAGGAAAAACCCGCTTTACGCCCCAGTGATGAAAACTACAATTTTAGAATACAGCACAACTAAGGATAAATTAAATCATGATCCATGTGATCTTATTTGTCAAGTAGTTCAATCACATTGTATTATGCGGGTCAGTCAATAATCATAAAATACCCCCGTCGCAGCAGACCTGCATACTTAGCGAATTTCCAATTTTCAATCTTTACATAAGTGTACATAACACATTTAAACACACACTATAAGTCTTTACATAAGTGTGATATCAAGTTTCATGATGATCAGACATTTTTTTCGATACCGATCTTACTGGTTAACGAACTCATCCAAGAGAATCTAACTTTACATGCCTGTACCAAATTTCATGATGATCAGACGATTTTTGCACTAGTTATCGTGTTCACAAGCACTCAAAATTAAAAATTCTATTTCCCATATAAGCCCATGTTAAATTTTTTAGTAAATCGTTATTTGAGCAGTTTTAAATGTGTTACCGACAAATAATCACTACGTATCCAGAAAGTACACATAAAAAGCCACAATATAATATATATAATTATGTAATCGCAGAGGTGTCCCTACATCGATACAAACGGCAGCTCCCATGAAAACGACGGTTATAGCTTATTTCTAAAGGGAATTCGCTAATATCTCGGTAACCAGTGGACGTAGAGCAATAATGAAACATACCAAATTGTTTGTTTTTTCGAGCTGAATCTAATGGTGTACATTAAAAGGTAATCAAATAAAAATATCTATGTGAAAAGTGGAAAAAACCCACTTTTGAGGGGTAAAATCCCCCACTTTCCCTACTGAAGTAGGGCCGATCTTACTGGTTAACGAACTCATCCAAGAGAATCTAACTTTACATGCCTGTACCAAATTTCATGATGATCAGACGATTTTTGCACTAGTTATCGTGTTCACAAGCACTCAAAATTGAAAATTCTATTTCCCATATAAGCCCATGTTAAATTTTTTAGTAAATCGTTATTTGAGCAGTTTTAAATGTGTTACCGACAAATAATCACTACGTATCCAGAAAGTACACATAAAAAGCCACAATATAATATATATAATTATGTAATCGCAGAGGTGTCCCTACATCGATACAAACGGCAGCTCCCATGAAAACGACGGTAATAGCTTATTTCTAAAGGAAATTCGTTATATCTCGGTAACCAGTGGACGTAGAGCAATAATGAAACATACCAAATTGTTTGTTTTTTCGAGCTGAATCTAATGGTGTACATTAAAAGGTAATCAAATAAAAATATCTATGTGAAAAGTGGAAAAAACCCACTTTTGAGGGGTAAAATCCCCCACTTTCCCTACTGAAGTTGGGCCGATCTTACTGGTTAACGAACTCATCCAAGAGAATCTAACTTTACATGCCTGTACCAAATTTCATGATGATCAGACGATTTTTGCACTAGTTATCGTGTTCACAAGCACTCAAAATTGAAAATTCTATTTCCCATATAAGCCCATGTTAAATTTTTTAGTAAATCGTTATTTGAGCAGTTTTAAATGTGTTACCGACAAATAATCACTACGTATCCAGAAAGTACACATAAAAAGCCACAATATAATATATATAATTATGTAATCGCAGAGGTGTCCCTACATCGATACAAACGGCAGCTCCCATAAAAACGACGGTAATAGCTTATTTCTAAAGGAAATTCGCTAATATCTCGGTAACCAGTGGACGTAGAGCAATAATGAAACATACCAAATTGTTTGTTTTTTCGTGCTGAATCTAATGGTGTACATTAAAAGGTAATCAAATAAAAATATCTATGTGAAAAGTGGAAAAAACCCACTTTTGAGGGGTAAAATCCCCCACTTTCCCTACTGAAGTAGGGCCGATCTTACTGGTTAACGAACTCATCCAAGAGAATCTAACTTTACATGCCTGTACCAAATTTCATGATGATCAGACGATTTTTGCACTAGTTATCGTGTTCACAAGCACTCAAAATTGAAAATTCTATTTCCCATATAAGCCCATGTTAAATTTTTTAGTAAATCGTTATTTGAGCAGTTTTAAATGTGTTACCGACAAATAATCACTACGTATCCAGAAAGTACACATAAAAAGCCACAATATAATATATATAATTATGTAATCGCAGAGGTGTCCCTACATCGATACAAACGGCAGCTCCCATAAAAACGACGGTAATAGCTTATTTCTAAAGGAAATTCGCTAATATCTCGGTAACCAGTGGACGTAGAGCAATAATTAAACATACCAAATTGTTTGTTTTTTCGTGCTGAATCTAATGGTGTACATTAAAAGGTAATCAAATAAAAATATCTATGTGAAAAGTGGAAAAAAACCACTTTTGAGGGGTAAAATCCCCCACTTTCCCTACTGAAGTTGGGCCGATCTTACTGGTTAACGAACTCATCCAAGAGAATCTAACTTTACATGCCTGTACCAAATTTCATGATGATCAGACGATTTTTGCACTAGTTATCGTGTTCACAAGCACTCAAAATTGAAAATTCTATTTCCCATATAAGCCCATGTTAAATTTTTTAGTAAATCGTTATTTGAGCAGTTTTAAATGTGTTACCGACAAATAATCACTACGTATCCAGAAAGTACACATAAAAAGCCACAATATAATATATATAATTATGTAATCGCAGAGGTGTCCCTACATCGATACAAACGGCAGCTCCCATGAAAACGACGGTAATAGCTTATTTCTAAAGGAAATTCGTTATATCTCGGTAACCAGTGGACGTAGAGCAATAATGAAACATACCAAATTGTTTGTTTTTTCGAGCTGAATCTAATGGTGTACATTAAAAGGTAATCAAATAAAAATATCTATGTGAAAAGTGGAAAAAACCCACTTTTGAGGGGTAAAATCCCCCACTTTCCCTACTGAAGTTGGGCCGATCTTACTGGTTAACGAACTCATCCAAGAGAATCTAACTTTACATGCCTGTACCAAATTTCATGATGATCAGACGATTTTTGCACTAGTTATCGTGTTCACAAGCACTCAAAATTGAAAATTCTATTTCCCATATAAGCCCATGTTAAATTTTTTAGTAAATCGTTATTTGAGCAGTTTTAAATGTGTTACCGACAAATAATCACTACGTATCCAGAAAGTACACATAAAAAGCCACAATATAATATATATAATTATGTAATCGCAGAGGTGTCCCTACATCGATACAAACGGCAGCTCCCATAAAAACGACGGTAATAGCTTATTTCTAAAGGAAATTCGCTAATATCTCGGTAACCAGTGGACGTAGAGCAATAATGAAACATACCAAATTGTTTGTTTTTTCGTGCTGAATCTAATGGTGTACATTAAAAGGTAATCAAATAAAAATATCTATGTGAAAAGTGGAAAAAACCCACTTTTGAGGGGTAAAATCCCCCACTTTCCCTACTGAAGTTGGGCCGATCTTACTGGTTAACGAACTCATCCAAGAGAATCTAACTTTACATGCCTGTACCAAATTTCATGATGATCAGACGATTTTTGCACTAGTTATCGTGTTCACAAGCACTCAAAATTGAAAATTCTATTTCCCATATAAGCCCATGTTAAATTTTTTAGTAAATCGTTATTTGAGCAGTTTTAAATGTGTTACCGACAAATAATCACTACGTATCCAGAAAGTACACATAAAAAGCCACAATATAATATATATAATTATGTAATCGCAGAGGTGTCCCTACATCGATACAAACGGCAGCTCCCATGAAAACGACGGTAATAGCTTATTTCTAAAGGAAATTCGTTATATCTCGGTAACCAGTGGACGTAGAGCAATAATGAAACATACCAAAGTAGTGGAGAAACGCGGGAGCTGGCTCAGTTCAAGGTCACCTGAGCGATGACGTCATCGAGGTCAATGACCCCACCGATGACGTCATCGATGACGTCATCGATGACGCAATCGATGACGTCATCACCAATTACGTCATTCTGTGACGTCACACCCATGACGTTGCAGAAATGACGTGGCGATGACGTCATCACCCCTTACGTCACCATTATGACGTCATCGATGTCACAAAGGTCAAGGTCACGCTGAAACCTAAAATTTTTAGGCACTTTTGCTGTTTCTCGCACTACGCTCCGAGTTTCAGTCAGGTTTCAATGACCTTGACGACTTGGAGCGAAATTAGACGAGAAACAGCAAAAGTGCCGAGGGAACTCAAAGTTTGCAACGTGACTCTGCCTAAACCGTCATGTGACACCGCTCGAGTGACCTTGAACCGATACAACTCCCGCGTTTCACCATTACTGCAACCGCGATGCGCACCCCACGACAGCCACCGAGCGACTGACTGTCCAGCCCCGCGCACTCTAGGTATATGGGAAGTGGTGGGGGAACTGTGATGACCTCGGGAAACTTGAAAATGTCAAGCTAGGTAGCACCGTTTTGGTGCTACCTTAAATTTACATGTTAAAGTGTGATGACCTTGAGGTTGACTGTGAACCTGGGACTTAGGATTGTCTTTAACAGCTTGACGTTTTTGCCAGAGTTTAAGTGTGGTGACCTTGAACTGGTTAAAATCAAAACTGCACAGCAGACTGCACAACACGGATGTGCACACTACGACAGCCGCCGAGCGACTGACCTCCGGGCCCTGCGTACTCTAGATATATGGGGAAGTGGTGGGGGAAATTTCAAGGTCATTCAAACGGAGTTTTAAAAAAGTCAAAGAGTAGAAAGACTACTCTTGTGAGTCTATAGCGATTTCATTGATAGTGAGTGCTTCTGTATGCCAAGTTGATCTGTATTGACACGCTCCTAAATAATGTTTGCAAAAACCTGCAAAATGATTGTTGCACAATTTGCAGCCAGTTAGCTGTTTTAGTTTGAATTCAATGCAACGTTCAGGGCAACAAGTGTACTTATGCCCTCTCATTTGGTACACATGGAATGTCTTCAACTTCGGTTTCGGCTTCTTCCAAGACTTGCACTTACACATGCACTGACTAAAAGCTTCACATGTTCTACAAGCCAGGCCATCCACCACATCAATGCCATTCGGCCATGAAAAACATTTCTGTTCGCAACAGTAGTTGAGTTGACTCTCCATGTTGCTGCGGTGAAGGTGCGCGATGAAATGATGCTGTAGTCAGTGAGAGTGCACCTTAAATAAACTCAGTGGAGGGGGAAAGGTCAAGGTCATTCAAACGGAGTTTTAAAAAAGATGACTAGTCGTCCTCCTCGTCCGTCGTACTTGGAGAGCTGTCAGACGAAGAGCCCCGTGCAGGTGCTCTCCAGATGAAATGTATATCTATTTGAAAGCGCAGGCCTGGATCTTGTACCATCAACTCCTTTAATCTATTACATACCAATTCCACTTTGTACACATTGTTAATAATCAACACCCAAGGCTTCGGCTGAACATAACGTGTAGTTGAGTCAGCCTCGCAGACAGTTACACCTTCCGGTGATATTGGAGTGTATAAATGTGTAAAATCTCGTTGCTGAGGCTGGCTTGAAGTTGAAGGTTCTGTGCCGACCCTGGTTGCATCAAAATTCAAATCCATTCTACATTCAAGAGGTCCAGGGTTCCCGTTGAATACATTGAGTAATTTTTGATACAAGACTTCCACTTCTGTCGCATCCTGTAAATGAACAGTCCACCGCAAGGGAAATGCTTCGTCCGTAGTGGAGTCAACTTGAGAAAGAGTTCCTTCCGCCATGGCAGCCAAGCAAGGAATGAGGTGAGCTGCAGTCAGTTGTAACATTATTGAAAAGTAGAGGGGGAAATTTCAAGATCATTTAAATTGGGTTTTAAAAAAGGAAGGAGTGGAGGGGGAAAGTTCAAGGTCATCCAAATGGAGTTTTAAAAAAGGAAAACCTAGAAAGTAACATTGAAATCTTCCAACTGATGGTGGCGAGCGTTTTCTTCTGCAACCTTGCCGACGCATGTAACTATGCCGTACAGTATGAACAGTACAACCATGATAAGGCCGAACAACAAAAGATAGCCGTTTACTATCATGATATTTTCTGAGTGGATCTGCTTTCTTCTTATCGCCCTCTCTTGCATCCTCTTCTCTAACTCGTGTACGAAGTCACAGCATGCGTGAGGACGTCTTTCATCTGTTGGTAGGTTAGCCATTGTTGATGTTGTAGGTTTGGCCGTTGAAGAAGGAATGAGGTATCTAATTATGTTGTCTCATGTATATCAACAGTGAAGTGGTGGGGGTAGCGAATCAGTGGAGGGGGAAGTTTCAAGGTCATTCAAATTGTGTTTTAAAAAAAAACCCTATCTTGTTACTGAGCATATATGTCAGTAACAAGATAGGTGGCTTTGCTCTTTTTACTTCTTTAATATAATAAAGAAATAAACATATTCTACAATTGTAAGGACAAGGAAGACAACCGCTAGTCAGCTGAAGTAATCCAAGTTGTCTGGTTCGGTCTTCATCGACGCCGGTGAGGAAGCTGTCGTTGAAGAGGAATGTCCAGGCTCTTCCTTCGGCTGCCGAAGATTCCGTATATTGCAAGCGTAGACTTGCACGTTTATACGGTAGCCTCTTGCCACCATCAGCTGCAACTCCTTGTACAAGTCGTTCAGCTCCTGTTGCGTTTTGATCGTCACCTCCTCATAGCTGGCACAGCTTACGTTCAGAGACATACTGATGTTGTTCGGTTGGCTGCTGGAGTTGAAATGAAGACGAGGCACAGCACTTGGAGGTATATGAAAAAGTGGTGGGGGTGTTTTGCATTCAAGCAGGTTTGACTTGTAGCGTGGTGGTGGGGGTAACTGTGAAATGCAAAGGTCAAAGGTCAAGGTCACCCGCGAAGTTTAAAAAAAAAATGCAACATATCAATATGTGACAAACTTCACATATTGATATGTTGCATTTTTTGTCTTTTTGTATTCTTTTTTTGTCTTTTATGGTTTATTTATTTATAAAACATTACAATAACATATGTACAACAGTAAAACTTAAATCTAACACTGCTGCTTGTCGGCGATGTGGATGGTCAACTCGGTGGAATTGCTACCCGTGCAACCGTGGGAAACCAGGTAGAGACAGCCGGGTTGGATGGAGCGCAGATCCTCGTTCTGGAGGAGATGGACGAACCGTTTCGGCAGGTAGACTTGGAACTTGGGCTCATCCCCCGGAGTGAATGGTGCCTCGCTAAGACTGCAGCAGATGGCCTCTCCAACTGTAGTCTCCATCTTCTTCATGGCGTGGATAATGTAGTGCTTCTCGTCTTTAAGTTCGGAACACTTCTTGACGGGTAGTATGGTAGATTTGGAGTGAGCATTGAACTGCTCAACCAAAGTTTGCAGGAACTGGTGAGATGCCATGGTCAAGTTATAGATCGTCTTCTTCGTCTTCTTGCTGGGAGATGTTGTCGTCTCGGAATCTCGAGTAATACTCATGCCAGGTCCCGGTCTGCTCCTTACTTATATAACCCCCGTTACCCCCACCACTCCCCATTTCCCCACTTTGAAGGTAAGATGCGAGTTTATAGGCATTTTTTAAAGCGCAATGTCTATCTTTTTCATGTTCTGGACTTTTAGTACAAATACAAACATTTTCCATCGTATACTTGTAGTTTTTATCCAAATCCACATCATTAACCGGAACATGAGTAAATCCTTCGATCCATCTTTTCTTTTCCAGCCCCTTTGTGTAAATATTGGTAAACTTGTCTGAAAAGTGATGCATAATGTGATACAAGTCCGTGTAACTTGTAAAACCATCATACCAATCGATATGATGGAAGTGTTTTGAAATCCATCTGTTGGTAGTAGCGGCTTTACTGGTTAAAGATGAATAAGAACATGGTGGTTTAAATAAAAACGAATAAGGAACACTTGTATTGATGTCGAAAAACACAAGTTCTTTTATGATAAATCTATCATCATTACCCCGAAACGCTTGGAACTCAATTATACCAGGTTTGGACTTTACTTGTTCTTCTTCCTTGTCCATTGCGAAGATCACTCGTCTGCTCATGACGAAGTCCAAAGGTCAACTGATTTCCACACCACGGTAGGTACGACTTTTATACCCGGCCGTACAGTTGTTGGCGCGTTGGTGTATATTTAACGTGGGCACCGTCCCCGGTAGGCCTAACCCCACAAAGTGTTTGACATTGTTTTAAAAATTAACCATTGCTGTGTAGTTAATTGTCATTTAGGTTTCCATCTTTACATTTTCCTTGTTTTCATTTTCATCACTAACACTTGATTCTTCTCCTCCTTCTTCTTCCTCTTTTTCACGTTTTACTGATTTCTTATGTAGTTGAGCGTACTTTTCCAATTGTCTCCACATTTGTACTTCATGAGGAACCCTATTGAATATAGAAGTATCTACAGGTCCGTACAATATAGGTGCGTCCGGTTGTTTGTCCAAAGTGTCTTCCAGATAATCTTTAAT
Source organism: Neoaliturus tenellus (assembly GCA_030545055.2). Classification (NCBI taxonomy): domain Eukaryota; kingdom Metazoa; phylum Arthropoda; class Insecta; order Hemiptera; family Cicadellidae; genus Neoaliturus; species Neoaliturus tenellus. Next base: position 220,200,669 of record CM061531.1, read on the forward strand.
AATTGAACTTGAAAACACCAGTTGTCTCAAGTACCTCGTTATTGGTTCAGTTGCACAAGTTAGAATAAAAAACTCTTCTCGATTAAGTTGAATCTTGTTATCATGTCTTGTTGTGTCTCTAAACCGCAACTGATGATCACCACGATGTTTAACAATATCGATTTCCACATTTGAATCCAAAAGGCCTACTCTTGTCTTTCTTCCAAACATGTTACTACTTAAATAGCATTCCAGCAGATGCAAGTGTTTCATAAACGATTCCCAAGCAGTGTCCGTAAACAAAATCATTTTGGGTCCATGAGTTAAAATTACAGTAGGGGAATAATCTGTAGATTTCATAACACCGATTAAAACACTTTTGTCCAAACTGGAAGAGATTGGGTAAAATATTCGCAAGAATACCTCACTTAATATGTTAGGAGAAATATTATCTTCAATATCCCTTTTCCTCTTGTGTGCGTTCTTTTTTCTTTTACCTTTTTCCTCAATATTATTACTGGCGTGGAGTTGTCCGCAAGCGTTGTGTTCATCTCCCTCCGGTTGACCTTGAAGATCTAAAAAGTCGGATATCTCCTTCTCAATATCTACTACATTTTCTTGTGTACCACTAGGAGAAGCCATATTGAATAAGATGCTACCCATACAACAACAGGCAACAAACTGATGAGGAGCGAGCTGAACGCTCTGCTTTTATACTCGCGGAATGCATTGGAATGTAGGAAAACCGGTCTTTTACAATACATTTTTAACAATTCCAGTTAAAGGTGTGTATGTTACGATTTTATCATGTAGAATTAAACAGTATGCAGTTGTATTAGCCGATATAGGCGCGTTGAATTCCATTTCTATTTTTATATCTACACTTGATGATTTTACCGATTCATTTTGTTTAGAACAATCGATTACAACTATAGGGTAACCATCTAAGTATTTTTCTGGTGATAGTAAAGGTGCATTCGTTTTACCATAATATGAACTTTGGAATCTTGCATACATACTTTAATATTTTTCAAGTTGCAATGATCAAATTGGCCTGCATGTTTGGTGATGGTGTCTCTTCTGCCTGTTTGTAAACCAAATATAATATACCTGGCTCGTTCCACATAATTAGATGTTTTAACTGTCCAAGTGTGTCGATCCGTAGTTGGCAAGCTGGGATGTTCATGAAATTCCCAACTTCTAAAAGGAATTACAATATCACGATCAGCCTTTAACTTTCTTAATAGTAGCATTCTATGCTCGTCAGCTAATTTTACATGTGGAACTCTCCATACAATTTTGTCTAATGTTAATTTCCATTCTAAAGTTGCATCTGTTGTACCGTCTGGAGCTTTAATAATATCTTTATCGTTTGAAGATCTCAACAAAACTAATTCTTGTTTAACGTTTAATATTATTTTCCTATAATCTTCAGCAAAACCAAGCAACAAACGTAACGGAATATGAAAATCAAAATTTCCATTTGTATCTGGAGTGATTGTGTCTTTTGCAGGTAAAACCCATCCTGCAGGTTGTATTAAATTGGTTTCATTAGGTGATATAGATGTTAATCCCTTTAAAGTTGTTGCAATACCTACTTTTTTAGTAGAATCAACTGTTACACCTGATATTTCATATCTAATTTCATCAAACAGGAAAGCCATGGGATTATTTATAAATGGAACTGTTGTACCAGTAGTAGTACCGTCCTTTTTAGTAACTTTTCCTTCAATATACAAGTAACTTTCACATGGTAGTGTGTAAATGTCTTGATTTTGTATGGGAATACGAATTTCATCGTTATTGTTTAATTTTGATGAAGTGTAAGGGTTGTGGGTGTGATATTCTTTTTCCCATAGGGTTTCGTCGAATGTTGGACCCTGCGCTATATCCAGTATATCCATAATCGGTTAATTGTAATCCAATTCTCTTTAAGAAACGAATGTTCTCGCGTGTTAACTCCTCCACAGCTGAAGAGCTACTAATGCGGTTTCCCGTAGGTTGTTCGCTTTTAAATATTAAACCCATGATTTTGTATTAAAGTGTCGATTTTAAATGTAATCTAACCGTAATAGGCTCTTCTCGGAAATCTATCAAGTTACCGTCTTGATCCAATACGTTCAACACGATGTCTGAAATGAAAGTGGTGTTCAACGGTAGATATACCAGGTTTTGTGGCTTTTCAACAATTTTAAATCCAGGTGGCACACTGGGGTAAAAAGTATGTATTATATGAGTATTTGCTCCATCTCTGTAAGCTCCTTGTATAATGTTACAAGTTATGTCTATACTATTGACTTTTAATATTGTTACAGTTTGTTTACCAGAATGTGTTTTATTTGGTTCTAAAATTGCTCCATCTTTGGGAAATCCTAATAAATCACCAATTGAGTCTGACTTACTGAAATCTATATAATATTTTGAAGTAAGCTCAGCTTTCATTGTATTGTTATTACCTTTTAGCGTTATATTGTCTTTTCCCATTTTATTTTGCAAAAATTCATTAATATGATCAATTTCATAAGAACCTGTGGGTAGAGTGCAAACTTCCAAGTCTGTAAACTTCCCACTGGCATCTTTTCCTTTATAATAATGCAATAAGTTATTTTTACCTTCCGTAACATTGGGAATAGAGTTGTAAGTTGTAAAATCCAACAGTGCTGCCTCCCAAAATCTTCCTTTTTGCAAGCGTAACGCTGGAAAAAGGATACTTCGTAAAGTGGACGATTTTCCTGTTAATGATACCGTATAGGAAGACATCTCAATAGTGACTGATACTTTTAGCTAGGAATTCCAAACATAAATGGCCGCATATTGAAGTATTATCAGGTTGTTCTCTTTTATAGTTGTAATATATGTTTTTAGCAGATTTAAAGTAATGTTCAAGTTCTTTAGGTGGTGGCAAATTTCCAAAACTATCAAAATAATATACATTACTATTTAGTTTCTTATAACACACCCAATGGGTGCCGGACCCTTCAGTATTATCCAAATTTACGATTCCAGTCTCATTTTTCCATATTTTCTTTGGTAAATTGTCTTTCATAAATACTCCGCGGAAAAATGGTATTTTTAAACAGGAAATATATTTAAATAATTCAACATTAGTCAACGCTTTATGTGGTATAACCAATTGATTTCTTTTATTTAATATGCACGATACGGTCTTAGGTATAGACCAGCCCCGTTTTTTACCATTGACCATATTATCGGTTTTTTGTTATTTTTCCTCGGAGAACGTCTTTTTAGTCTAATATTACCACCATGTTTCTTCATGGTTGATCCTTTTTTATTCCTACCCCTCCTTTTTCCACCTCCTACCGCTGTTTTAGCCTTCATACCTGCTGTTACCGCTAAAGCTGCTGCTTTTTCTGCAATACTAGCGTCACTAGACTTTACTCGTTGCCAAGCTATATTCGCTAGCTTTTTATCAGCTATTGACCTATTCTTTGAATCGGTAAACGTGGAATATGCGATATCGTGTTCTTTACAAGCCTGATCTAACTTATTTATGCCTGGATCGCCTCTTTCCAGTCGTTTTTTCAATTTAGTTCCTGGTCCGCAATACTGATAACCTCCCGGTATGTGAAATTCGTATGGTAAAGCGTCTATTGCTCTATTTACGACAGATCCTACTGGAATACGATTTAAAGCTTTACTTAACAGAGAAACCGCTGTGGACGTGATACCGCCTCCTTTCCGTATAGTGTCTCGATATGGACTGGTGTAATGAAACGCCATGATTGTCTTTTATATTCGAAAAGCGTAACCTATGTGTTACCTCTATGACAGGTTGCACATAAATGATGTAATTTATGGTGTTATTTAATTAAATATCAAAAGTACCCCAATCTGTTGATCTAAACTTTTGTGTATTATGATTAAAAAAGTATTTATAAAGAATTTCTTGTTTAATCCATGCACTTCTCATTTTTTCATCAATAGGTTTATGTTGTCCGGCTGCAATATAATTATGCATATCAAATAATAAATTACCTATTACTTTAACAAGAAAATTAACAGTTACAGCGTTATCAGCATAATCAGGGTCTGCAACATTTGTTAATCGTTTGTTATCACAATTCCACCATTGTTTTCCAGTTGGCTCTAATTGTATTATCTGTTCATAAGTAACAGCATCACCAGGCTTTTCACCAATACCTAAATTTGTCAATGACTTTCCTTTACCATCCCAAACACTATTGTTTTCTTCAAGTAAAGTAAACTTTTTATTTCCCTGTACAAATACATCTCCTTGTCGTGTTACTACTTGGTCTTGTTTCACAAAACCAGATGTTTCTTGTTTTATAGTTTCCTTTATTTGCCCCACCGTTGCACCATCTGATGGTGCAGAACCATCTTTTACATTCGCTAAACAATTACCAAAGCAATCAATAATTCCTACATCACGTGTAATACAATGATCTTTGATGTATTTTAAATTTACAGCATCATTTTCATTCTTTGGATAACCTATATCGTTAATAACAAATTTATAAAAAGAAAACCCATCTTTTGTCTTTTCAGGTATTATAGAATGTAAATAGCGTCTATTTATGCTGTCTTTTTCATCTACAGGGTCTGCTACGTTAGATATACGTCGATTTTCAGCATTATACGTTTTTCCATCGAATTTTAACGTATTTTTCAATTCCGATGATAAATAACCTCTGTTTATTGCATCAGCGTTTTGATTTGGCTTACCAACGTTGGAAATTCTATGATTACCCGCGTTATATGTGTTTTTGTCTAGTTTCAGTGTTGGTAATATCTCTTTTTTTAATACTTTTAAATTTATTGCATCATTTTCATCTGTGGGATCATTAATGTTTTTTAACCGTTTATTACTAATATCATAATCTCCATCAGGTGTTTGTGGTAAGCCAGCACCTCTTTTTAAAGTATTAAAGTAATATAATCCATCCGAGGAATATCGTCCGAACTTGTCAACACTCATGGTGCAACTGAATAACATTCTAGAGTGTAACCCATTTTTATAATATTAGTCTCGATTTCTAACCCGTATCAGTTTTTTATACAAATTCTTAGTCTTTATCAGTTACATTTTCATCGCTCCCGGGACATTTAAAATATTTAAAATTTCCACTAACTAATGCTCCGTCTGATTCATTTCGAAACACATGATTTTTATGAATAAATTGTTCACCAGACAATTTTCTAAATCCGCTAAATGAATTTGGATCTGCAATTAATATATTTTGATAATCATTTACATCCATTAATTTAAATCTTTGCTTATTATAAATAAACTCTTTATTTGCACTGTCATATTGTAATGTTTGTCCTACAGTTGCAGCATCATTTGGATCTCTTCCATTATGCAAGTCTTTTATTACTTTATTTTTACATGTAAAAAATCTAAAAGAATGATCTGGATCTAGATGTACGGTTTGTGATAAAGCAGCTGCATCTTGAGCAGTATAACCCAATCTCATATTTGATAACCCTTTACCCATGCAATCCCAAGCATTATTTTTGTATGTTAATAAATTAAATTTTTCATTACCTTGAACAAATTCATCCCCTTGCTTTGATACTACTTGATCTTGTTTTACAAAAGAGGTTGTTTCTTGTTTTAAGGTTTCCATCATTTGACCCACTGTTGCACCATCTGATGGTGCCGAACCATCTTTAACATTCGCTAAACAATTACCTAGACAATCAATAACTCCTACATCACGTGTAATACAATGATCTTTTATATATTTTAAATTTACAGCATCATTTTCATTTTTCGGATAACCTATATCGTTAATAACAAATTTATAAAAAGAAAAACCATCTTTTGTCTTTTCAGGTATTAATGAATGTAAATAGCGTCTATTTACGCTGTCTTTTGCATCTTTAGGATCATCTACGTTGGATATACGTTTATTTTCAGCAGTATACGTTTTTCCATTGAATTTTAACGTATTTTTTAATTCTGATGATAAATAACCTTTGTTTATTGCATCAGCGTTTTGATTTGGCTTACCAACATTGACAATTCTATGATTACCTGCGTCATATGTGTTTTTCTGCAGTCTTAATGTTGGTGATATCTTTTCCTTTAATATTTTTAAATTTATTGCATCATTTTCATCCATAGGATCTTTTATGTTTTTTAACCTTTTATTAGTTATATCATAATCTCCATCAGGTGTTTGTGGTAAACCAGCACCTCTTTTTAAATTATTTGCGTAATATAACCCATCCGAGGAGTAACGTCCGAACTTGTCGACACTCATGATGCAACTGAATAGTAATCTAGGGAGTAACGCATTTTTATGAGATTACCCCACGGTTTCGGAGTTCATCCACTAAAGCCACCCATTCGTTTTCCAATCCAGTATGACCCGCTTCTTTAGCTTCATGTATTAGTTTCATTCTATCCACCAATTTATTGATATTATTGTAATAAATCACATTTGTGTTATATAGTTTCTTCATTAAACCTGTACCCGTAACGGACTTACTTCTTTTTCTTCGTTCCTGAGCACTTACATCCAAAGTGGATGCCATAAATCTTCGTTTTACAGGTTTTCTTTGTGTTAACGGCATTGTTTGTCTTCTAGTTGGTATTAACTTGGATACAAATTCTTTATATTTTAAAGACTTAGATCTAAAAGGAGGCTGGTCAGGTAAATACTTTCTCCTATATGCATTTGTCTGTTCCAAAATATTTTTATATGCTTCCATGTCTTTTTCTTTCACTAACGATACTGAAGGCTTATTTTCAAATAATAATTCAAATAATCCTTTTGTGCCCTTATACCTTTGATCACCAATGACAATATTATCATGTTCGTCAACGTTTAACGGGCTATTACCTATCATTAAACCATCTTTTGTTAATCTCGCTCCATAACTATGGTAATTCTTATTAGGAATTTTTCCGAGTAACATTTTTACCATGTATTTCCTTCCTAAAGGTCCTTTGTTATGAATGTTTTCACCCAACAAGCTTATGTTTGACGGACCTTCCCTTGCTTCTTCTTCTTTTTCCTCTTCACTAGCAGTTGATACATCTTCATGTCCTCTTTTAGCTTTTACTTCATATAATTCTCTTATACCACTATAGTCTGGTGATTCTAGCTCTCTTTCGGGTTCTCCGCCGGTAAAACCACTATATGTAGAGGATTCCGGGTCTTCGTCACTAAAATCTTCTGATTTTACATTTTCTCTTTCAAACTTTGTAATAGGTGCAATTGCATCTCCTTCCAAAACGGGTTTAGCAAATTTTTTGTTTAATTGTTTCAAGGGTTCAGTAATAGTTTTAAAAGTAGATTCAAGAAATTTCTCCCTTTCGCTAATACCTAATTTTAATGCTCTGTTTTTATCTCGAATAGAATCACTAAGTGATTTTATTTCCTTTATTAACTTTTCTTGGTTAACCATGTTTGTAGCAAGACGTGTTGTACAACAATGAATGTTTTACATCATGATCAGTGTATTAGTATAAATTTATCAAATCCTATCCTGTATCGACCATTGTTTAGCGGTTGTTCCTTCATAATTGTTAAAAACCCATATTTTTCAGCCCAAGCCTTTCCACACAACTCTTTAAATCGTTCAAATGGCATATCCGCACTTACATGGTCATAATATATGTGTTTTAGGTTGGTTTCATCCTGTTTAAATACAATTAACATGTTTGCATTGTCTCTAATGAGCTGTTTCGGTATTTTGCTGTAAGTTTGACCAATATAAATGCTATCTATGTTGTTATGTCGACCCATGGCGAAGTAATTTCTTATTGTATTTTGATTTTCACAAGATACGTCGTCAAATATGAATACTGAGAATGGTTTAGCCTCTTGCGGTTGCATGACACTCTCGCTCGCGTTGAATTTAAAATATTTAACTTCAGGCACATTATTGAGTATTTGTTCCAATAACTGATATTTTGGTTGTTGTAGTGACTTTGAAAATACATATAAATTATTAAAACGTAATCCTTTAGGGTTTGTAATCAAATTGAATACTACATTTGTTTTTCCACAATTGGAAGGACCGGTAACCAGACAACGCACCGTGTTTGGTAACAAAACACCGTGTTTCCCAGTATTGAATTGAGAACCATCCACTGTGAGTTCATCTATATTATTAATAGTAAAATTGTCTTTTTGCGGTATTATCTCCATCCTTTGTAATGGTTCAACCCAAAATGATGCTCTATCATTATATTAGATCCTTTTTAGGTATCCAAGAATCTTCCGTTTTATTAAATCCTAACCATCGTACTTTAACCTTATCCTTTTTTCGTTGCAACACCTTTTCAACTAAATATACATCACCTACTGTTGATTTTAACATTTCATGTCCATAAAACCCTCCTTCAAGCAATTGTCCTTTATTATCTTTTAAAATGTAAGTTTCTGGTACTGTAGGTTGCACCTTAAATACCGTAAATACCTCATTTGTCCAGTTCGGAAGATATCTTTTACTGAATACACCTTTGTATTTGCTTATTCGCACTTTATCGCCAACATTAAACCTTTTAGGCTTTAGTTTTTCAACTTTTGGTTTAGTATTCATTTTTATACGTTTTAATACAAGTTTTTCATTTTTATTAGTCACTTGGCTTGGTTTCATACCGATAGTTCTATGAAACTTGTTATTGTAATCGCTTATAAGTTTTGGTAACATATCAATCCATACGTGTGATCCTCTGTTGGAAAACATCTTATACATGGCACCTTTTAAAGTTCTGTTAAATCTTTCAATTATTGATGCTTTTACCTCTGAATTAGTTGAGTAATGGTTAATGTTATGTTTTTTCATTAAATTTGCAAATTCCTTATTAAAATATTCTTTTCCATCATCAGTTTGTAAATGTTTTATAGTATGTTTGTCTCTTTGTATAGCTGTTTCCATTGCTTTTGTAACACTTTTGCCACTTTTATCTTTTAGTGGTAAAGCATCTGCCATTTTTGAAAAACAATTAATAATAGTCAATATGTATTTAAATCCTCTATTTTGTTTACTGTAAGGAATCATTTCGATTAAATCCGCTTGATATAAATCATTTATTCCTTTTATCACTGTATTTCTTCGCGGAAACTTTCTTCTTGCAGGTTTATGAAGCTCGTTGACAATTTCTTGCTTCAAGTTCTTCATATTGCAGGTTTGAATGTTTCATGTATCACATGTATAATCACAATGAATGTTGTCTTAAATATTCACATGATTTATATAGGTCAAGGTCATCCAAACTTGTGTAAAAAATGGGGAACACGGCGTTGGACTTGCCGTGTTCCCCATTTTTTTACGGAAGGAGAAAGGAATAAGGTCGAAGTTGTATAAGGACGAAGAATAGGTTACTAGTTGATAGGGTTTAGAGAGTAGTGGCCGAAAGGAAGAGTATGGATTTTATCCGGCATAATATGCCTTTTATCATCTTGAGCTGATAGTGCCCTTTTAACTTCAGTGACACTGTAGACCTCATGTTTAAAGCTTCTAATAGTGTTGAACGTTGCAGACATTGTAGAATCTTCAAACAAGCAGGTCTTGTAGTGGTCAAATGTCACATGTTTCTTCAAGTATGATGTTTTGACTCCTTTAGCTTTCTTCACTGTCGGTATGTCATTTTCCATATACATCTTGAAGGAATATAATTTGGACATCAGCGCAACTATTTCCTCCAAAGGCATTCCATTTGCTTCATCTTTAAATTTTCCAATTACTTTTTTATTCTTTTCATTATAATTTGGATGGTTCTTTGGATAGTCAGAGAAGTCAAAGTCGTCTTTGTATGGGAAACTCCTTAGATCTTCATACATGTCCAAAGTCTTTATCCAGTAGATGAACGCGTCGGTATCCATGTATGCAACTCCAATGTTGTCTCTTCCGTAGTGTTTAACCATTTTGTTGTAATGGAAATCATACATCAGAGTTTTACTTATATCCAAAATCGACATTCCAATGTATAACGGACGATCCATCACTATTGTTGTTTTATTCATACTGACAGCAACTAGATTTTCGTTTATAATCATTGATGTTCCGAAATTTGGTTTTTGCACTAATTTTTCCAATTTCCTAGGATCACTTACTAATTTTACAATTTTGTGTTTTCTCTTGTTCTCCAATGTCTTCCCAAAGATGGCGTTGTTCATTAATTTGTAGAAGTCCTTTTCAAATGCTGTTGTCGCTGCAGCTCTTCTTGTAGTGTTGGAATCGATATATGGTTTCAACCAACAAGACTGGGTGAATTCAATTGCTCTGTGAATTTTCACTATACGTAGGCCCAATTCAAGTGCTTGTTGAACTACCCAGTAGTGTGCCACATATCGACTCTTATTCTCCAAGGTCATCATCAGCTTGGGCCATCTTCCTGTCGGTGAAACTTCAGTCTTGGCTAGGAGAGGCAGGTCGTAATGATGGTCGTGAAGGTGTTCTGGATATTCAAAATCACAGTCCAAAATATAGCCTGTTTGGCCATCTTTTGGAATCCGTGATATGTCACCGATGGTGGTCGGGTCAATCCACTTGAAGTCTGCGTAGGGAAGTGGATTTGACATCGCCCAACCATAGAGGTTGTTCGCATCAAAATATCCAAGGTAGAGTGATGGTTGTTGCTCGTCGAAGTTGGGGATATACTTGTTGTTGGCCTTAACATGTCTTGTCACAGCTTGAGTCAAACCACCTCGTACACCTGATTCGATCATGAGGACCATATCGATATCTGTTAGAAGTTCCAATCGACAGTTGGTTGACTTTAGCATAGCTTGCCATGCTAATCCTGGAGATGTGTACGAGTGCAGAGGGTCCAGTCCATAGGCGGAGAAGCAGGTGTTTCGAAATTCTTCCATCACATCGCACAGCAGAGTTACGTCCAATTTTATGTAAAAGTCAGAATATTCCCCTAAGGTTTGAATGTTTAGTTGGTTCCAAACATTACAAGCATGATTGTAGTCTTCAACAGTGATTGCACTTTCATTTAACTTGCTATTGAAGGCTTCAATCGGTGGCAGACTGGTTTCTTCAAATTTTTCTGCAGAAGTTATGTAATCATAGGGGAACACTCCTTTACGCATTACTAAGTCCAATTTATCTTCAGGTACAATTTTGCTGGTTTCTTTTAAGTCTTCTCTTCTTAGGTTTTCAGACAATTTGCTCAAACTAGATGACATAAATCTATAAGAGTCTACGAAGCGAAGTTTAATTTTACCTACTGTTTTTGAGAAACTGATGTACTTCTCCAATGTTTCAGCTAATACTTCAATTTTTCCATCATCCCGTCCTAACTCTGGGATAATGAAGTGGGAGTCATAGCCGCTAAGATTGTGTAACACGACAGGGATAAAGTTTGGTAGTTTGTAATTTATATTGCATGAATTACAAGCAGCTCCTCTGTATAACCCTGTCAGGTGATCGTGATCTCTTACTTTTGGATTTTCTTCACTGAAAGTCTTTTTGCATAAATAACATCTTGATGCTGAATTGTATTCTTCTTGTTGATTTTGGTTCAAAGGTTCCATGGGTAAAACATTACCGAATAAGCGTTGCACCTTTTCAGCAATATCATACAACTGGTCTACAAAATACTTAGCGGCTTTTTCCCCACGGTAGAGTATTGGAGTGGATGTTAACCCATAGTGTTGTAACTGTTCTTCAGGCAAAGTGGATTTCACCAATAAGCAAAAACTGTTAGGTTGATGCAATTGATATTTGGTTCTTCTAGTCACCTCACCATTCGGAAGCTCCTGTGGTACTAACGTGGATTCGAAATCTGCGTAGACGGCTACTGGAATCCGATATTGGTGAACTGTTTTGTTGAATTGGATGAACGCTCGAGATGGCGGTGGCAGACTAATCTTCACTTCATAGTTGTCATTACAAAGTCTTTGGTGCTCCATCAACCACTCCGATCCTCCACGTCTGAATTCCTTGCATGTAAAACAAAAGCATCTCTTGCATATTGTTATCTTACGATTTTGTTTTGACACTTGTCGTACAACCAAAGATTCAAAGTTTTTAATATAAACATAATGTGAAATCTCACCTTTGGTTATCAATAATAAATCAGTATGGTTACTTTGCTCTACTTTTCCTACTCGTAGTGGATACACATTGTTTGAATCATCTAAACCGAACACGTTAACAGAAACACCTGGATTTTGTTTCTCAAATTTAGTAATTTGATCAAGACTCACAGGATACGACATTCCTCGAAAGTTATAGCGGTGTTGAACAGCTTCGTATGCTATGCTAGGTCTAATAGCATTATGTCCCACGTATTTTGCTAACATTGCATACCGGAAACATTCATTGTCCTCATTTTTCACATTGATACATGATTTAGTATCTCGGATAACCTTTGGTAGAGGGATAAAGCTGCTACCTCTTATACCATATCCATGCTTGTGAATCCTCACATCCATACCTTCAATCGATGATAACGTCCAGCCAGATCCTCTTCCTTCATGTTCTTGGAGTTTCATTAACAGTTCATTCAAACATTCTTCTAAAATTTCGCTGATATCAGATGTGGTTGTAAGGGTTCGGTTTTTAGCAATGAATGCTCTCGGTGAGTTTTCACCATCGCTATTAGTAAACATAGCCTCCAACACCAATCCAAATTTAATAAAGTTCAATCTTGTCAATTCTTCCGTCAATGTTTTTACAACTAGTTTTTTAGCTTGAGTTAGAAAATTTTCCAATTCTAATTGCAAGTTATTAATTTTGAAATGAGTTACAACTGGTCCTGGCAAGGCTGTGGTGCGCAGTTGTCTTATATCTTCCACTTCTTCTGTATCCTCTTCTTCCATATCCTCTTCTTGGGTACGCAGTTGTTTTACATCTTCCACTTCTTCTGTATCCTCTTCTTCCATATCCACTTCTTGGGTACGCAGTTGTTTTAAATCTTCCACTTTTTCTTTCATTTCCTCTTGAATAAATCCTCCAGCTGTAGATGGTCCAGCTCCGGCAAATTGAATAACACTTGGTCTTCTTCTTTGCATTAACTGTAAATAGCTAGCCCAGTCCTCCTTCTGCTTCTGAGGTTTTTCCAAAAACCGATCAATCGCATCCAAGTCTTCTTCACTTACTACAATCTCTTCTTTTCTGTCCTCTTCACGATGCAATTCTCGGTGTAACTGTAGATAGCTATCACAGTCGTCCATCTGCTTCTGGTAGTTTTCCAATAACCGATCAAACGCATCCAAGTCTTCTTCACTTACAACAATCTCTTCTTTTCTGTTCTCTTCATGATGCAATTCTCGGTGTAAAACAAAGATATCTTCATCTTGGAAAAACTCACCACAAATATCGCAAAGAGCCATTTTTTTACAGTTTGGCTTTGAGTGTGCACTCGGTGAATGTCCACGCAATAATGAGCAGCGCGCTCAACCGGGTCCCTTTATACCCGAGGTTGAAGGGTGGGGGAAGGTGACGTCATATACATCCAGTTTATCAATCATGTAGTAGATTTGGCTTTTAAACACCCATTTTCAATTTATTCTTCAACAGGTTTGATAAATCAATGATCTTTGCTCTAAATCCACTACTTTGTACAAATTTTTTGTTTGGGCACTTCTCGTCCGGAGCAAAAAACTCTTTGGTCAAGGTCAAAATTTTTTTCTCAAAAAAAAGTTCGGGGGGGGGGGTCATTACTGTATTTAGGTCAAGGTCACGAAAAAACTTTAAAAAAATTAAGCCCCACCTGGGGCACTTGGGTTGTCATCGCTGTAGCCTCCGAAGAGACCCAACTATGACAACAAGGCAACATCCAATGTCGTGTACCCTTCGCCACGCAAGACTTGTAAACATTTACTGCATTGTCTTTTCAGTAGCTAACAAAGATTCATTTACATAATTTTGTGTTTCCAGAAGGAAACAAACTGAGGACACCCTAGTGGCTTACGTCCTCGTCCGAGTGCAGAGGCCGCCGCAACCTTTTGCATGCCAGCGTACAAACGGACATGCTCCCAAATGCCATCCGCAACCTTTTGCATGCCTGGCAGGAGCCTACCGATAATTAAAATAGGCTTTACACGGGGGCCTACTCCCGTAACCTATCTTTAATATTTTTAATTTACAATGCATTGAATTTTTACAAGTCTTTGTGGGTCAAGGCCACACGGACATTAAAAAATTTCGGCCCCCGTACATCCATGGCGAACCACGAATGTTCGGGGGCCTTGGGGACTAAAAACACAAATATCTAACAAAGATTCATTTACATAATTTTGAGTTTCCAGAAGGGAAACATACTGAGGACACCCTAATGGCTTACGTCCTCGGTCCGAGTGCAGAGGCCGCCACAACCTTTTGCTTGCCAGCTTACAAACGGACATGCTCCCCAAATGCCATCCGCAACCTTTTGCATGCCTGGCAAGGAGCCTACCAATTATTAAAAGTGGCTTTACACGGGGGCCTACTCCCGTTCCCTGACTTTACAATTTACTTTGAGCATTGAAAAAGCTCAAGGGGGGATTGCTAAAACAAGCGTATACACTTTAGAAACATATAACACACTTACAACACACAATTGAGCTCAACGTAGTCAATGCTGGAACAAGCACATACACATTAAACACATATAACAAACAAGACACAAAGGATAAAAGACACAGGAGACATAGGGTACAAGTAAAACACTCTCATATAAAACAATTCGCAATACCCAAACGCAAGCGCAATATCTTACAACTAATACAAGTCTTAAAGTTAGAGTAGACTTCGCTAAACACTGAAGGCGCCATTCAATGTTTAGTGATGCCTATGGCGGTCCGTCCCGATCGTTCACGTTCAACGCGCGGGAGCGGACTGCGAGCCGGCTCTGGCCGGACCCCCTTATATCCCCACCGGGGCTGCCACGCCCAGGATATCAGGGGTGGGGGTGGGGGTGGGGGTGGGGGTGGGGGTGGGGGTGGGGGTGGGGGTGGTGGTGGGGGTGGGGGGGGGGCACTTCTCGTCCGGAGCAAAAAACTTTTTGGTCAAGGTCAAAAATTTTTCCGAAAAAAAAGTTCTCGGGGGGTGGGGGAGGGGGAGGGGGTGGGGGTGGGGGGGGGGTTACTTTTGTCGGGGGGGGGGGGTGGGGGGGGGGTGGGGGGGGCACTTCTCGTCCGGAGCAAAAAACTTTTTGGTCAAGGTCAAAAATTTTTCCGAAAAAAAAAGTTCTCGGGGGGTGGGGGAGGGGGAGGGGGTGGGGGTGGGGGTGGGGGTGGGGGTGGGGGTGGGGGTGGGGGGGGGGCACTTCTCGTCCGGAGCAAAAAACTTTTTGGTCAAGGTCAAAAATTTTTCCGAAAAAAAAGTTCTCGGGGGGGGGGGGTGGGGGAGGGGGAGGGGGTGGGGGTGGGGGGGGGGCACTTCTCGTCCGGAGCAAAAAACTTTTTGGTCAAGGTCAAAAATTTTTCCGAAAAAAAAAAGTTCTCGGGGGGTGGGGGAGGGGGAGGGGGTGGGGGTGGGGGTGGGGGTGGGGGTGGGGGTGGGGGTGGGGGTGGGGTGGGGGGGGGCACTTCTCGTCCGGAGCAAAAAACTTTTTGTCAAGGTCAAAAATTTTTCCGAAAAAAAAGTTTTCGGGGGGTGGGGGAGGGGGAGAGGGTGGGGGTGGGGGTGGGGGTGGGGGGGGGGTTACTTTTGTCGGGGGGGGGGGCACTTCTCGTCCGGAGCTAAAAACTTTTTGGTCAAGGTCAAAAATTTTTCCGAAAAAAAAGTTCTCGGGGGGTGGGGGTGGGGGTGGGGGTGGGGGTGGGGGTGGGGGTGAGGGTGGGGGGGGGGTGGGGGGGGGGCTCGCTAAACTTTTTGTCGGGGGGGGGGGTCAAGTGGGTCAAGGTCACCCACTACACTTCTACTCTAAGTGTTAGCTATACCCCCTCCACAACCGAGTCCCTAGGCTGCACAACACCGCTCCGCCAGTATGTCTCCAGCTTCCATGCGGTGCACCTCGCTGTTTTCTAACTCTCTATATGTAAGTATTTTTACAAGTCTTGAATATAGGTCACTACACTTTAACTCTGGGACAATATCGACTTGTAGTATTTCAGTGTTTTGACTCAAGGTCATCACACTTTAACTCTAGCACGCCGGTTATCGTACCAGAGGTGCTCACTAACCTAACTTGTAATGTTTAGGGTGGCGTTTTCACACCACGTAGTATCGCCATGAGTGTTCAGTCCAGATTTTAAGTTAGATTAATTTTACTGTGATCTTTTCCAATTCATTTTGCCAAAGGATGAGATTTCTTTTTATATATCGGTATTTCTTTAGAGTTATTGGAGATTTCTTTTAGGTTATTGGAGATTGCAGGGATACAATTAGTTTATTTTACACAACTCTTTATCTTGGAGTTCTTCCACTTTGACTTTACTTCCTCGCCCCTCACAACCTAAGCTGTACAGTAAGGTTTCTTCTAGTGCCAACTCGGGCTGAGAGTACAGTGTGTTGACTGTAGGACAGCTCATGGTGAAGTGATGCGATACTCCAGTGTACAACCTCACCTCCCCCACCACTGTGACCTTCCCCCACTCCTGCTATTACCCCCTCCACTTTTGCCCTGGCTCATGCGCTACCAACAGTCTCTCAGTATTGTGCGGACTTTTGTGAGGGGAAGCCATGTCGCGAGACACTTTGGGTAAGAAACTTGGCCGTGTTAAGTCTTTATTGGCTGCTCAGTGTCCACCGCTCAAGGTCAAGCGGGTTTCGACTTTAGCTAAATGGCGTAAGCTGTTGCGCGGACACCCTAAGTTTTATACCAAACAGACTAATGTAAGTTTTACTGATGAAGATTTGTTTAGAATATTGGAAGAAATGACTTTTCCTTGCAAAGTTCAGTTAGTTACTCCCATTCCTGACGGTTTAGAGTCTTAGTCTCTCGAGCCAATATACCTAGAGTGCGCGGGGCTGGACAGTCAGTCGCTCGGTGTCTGTCGTAGGGTGCGCATCGCGGTTACAGTAATGATGAAACGCGGGAGTTGTATCGGTTCAAGGTCACTCGAGCGGTGTCACATGACGGTTTAGGCAGAGTCACGTTGCAAACTTTGAGTTTCCTTGGCACTTTTGCTGTTTCTCGTCTAATTTCGCTCCAAGTCGTCAAGGTCATTGAAACCTGACTAAAACTCGGAGCGTAGTGCGAGAAACAGCAAAAGTGCCTAAAAATTTTAGGTTTCAGCGTGACCTTGACCTTTGTGACATCGATGACGTCATAATGGTGACGTAAGGGGTGATGACGTCATCGCCACGTCATTTCTGCAACGTCATGGGTGTGACGTCACAGAATGACGTAATTGGTGATGACGTCATCGATTGCGTCATCGATGACGTCATCGATGACGTCGACGGTAAGGTCATTGACCTCGATGACGTCATCGCTCAGGTGACCTTGAACTGAGCCAGCTCCCGCGTTTCTCCACTACTTACCAAATTGTTTGTTTTTTCGAGCTGAATCTAATGGTGTACATTAAAAGGTAATCAAATAAAAATATCTATGTGAAAAGTGGAAAAAACCCACTTTTGAGGGGTAAAATCCCCCACTTTCCCTACTGAAGTTGGGCCGATCTTACTGGTTAACGAACTCATCCAAGAGAATCTTACTTTACATGCCTGTACCAAATTTCATGATGATCAGACGATTTTTGCACTAGTTATCGTGTTCACAAGCACTCAAAATTGAAAATTCTATTTCCCATATAAGCCCATGTTAAATTTTTTAGTAAATCGTTATTTGAGCAGTTTTAAATGTGTTACCGACAAATAATCACTACGTATCCAGAAAGTACACATAAAAAGCCACAATATAATATATATAATTATGTAATCGCAGAGGTGTCCCTACATCGATACAAACGGCAGCTCCCATAAATAAACGGTATCAGTTAACTGACACATACTTTCTCCCAACAATATATAAAAAGGTGTTAAAAGCTCCAAACATTAATGTCTTGATGACTCAGTCGGATAGCTACCAGCTGAGCAGCGCTCGTTTGACCCTACGCGCGTCTGTGACTTTTAACAACGTACTGCGTTTACCGCTAAACGAAAAATTGAATTTTCTCCGCAACCACTTGACGTAGAGCAATAATTTTAAATACTGGATTATTTAGTTTTTTAAGCTTGATTTAATGGTGATAAGTAAAATTTATTTCGAGACAACAGCTATTTTGAAAATTCAAAAAATTGATTTTTGAAACACTTTTTACTCCATAACTTTTGAACGCGCATTTTCCCGGAGATGCGGGTGGTGTCATTTTATTCATCATTTTAAGCTTAATAAACCACAAAATTTTAATCAAAATCGTTAGAGCCGTTTTTGAGAAATTTTGATTTTTGACGATTTTTGAGGGTTTTTGGGGGTAAACTACCCTTAAAAATAAAAAATTCAAAAAAATGAAAAAAACGCCTGGAATTATCGTGGGTTTGGACCTACCTACCAAATTTCATCAAAATCGGACCATTGGGGCATTCTCTAGCTCTGTTTACATCCTGACACACATACACACACACACACACACACACACACACACAGACATCACTCCGAAAACCACTTTTTTGGACTCAGGGGGAACCAAAATGGATAAATCCACCAACAACTCAAATTCGAAAATTTTGACGAAAACAATACTTTCTCCATATACTATGGTATAGGGGGAGAAAGTAAAACGACGGTAATAGCTTATTTCTAAAGGAAATTCGCTAATATCTCGGTAACCAGTGGACGTAGAGCAATAATGAAACATACCAAATTGTTTGTTTTTTCGTGCTGAATCTAATGGTGTACATTAAAAGGTAATCAAATAAAAATATCTATGTGAAAAGTGGAAAAACCCCACTTTTGAGGGGTAAAATCCCCCACTTTCCCTACTGAAGTTGGGCCGATCTTACTGGTTAACGAACTCATCCAAGAGAATCTAACTTTACATGCCTGTACCAAATTTCATGATGATCAGACGATTTTTGCACTAGTTATCGTGTTCACAAGCACTCAAAATTGAAAATTCTATTTCCCATATAAGCCCATGTTAAATTTTTTAGTAAATCGTTATTTGAGCAGTTTTAAATGTGTTACCGACAAATAATCACTACGTATCCAGAAAGTACACATAAAAAGCCACAATATAATATATATAATTATGTAATCGCAGAGGTGTCCCTACATCGATACAAACGGCAGCTCCCATGAAAACGACGGTAATAGCTTATTTCTAAAGGAAATTCGCTATATCTCGGTAACCAGTGGACGTAGAGCAATAATGAAACATACCAAAGTAGTGGGGAATGGGGGCTTTTGGGCCAGTTCAAGGTCACCCGAGCGATGACGTCATCGATGACGTCATCGAGGTCAATGACCTCATTGATGACGTCATCGATTGCATCATCGATGACGTCATCACCAATGACGTCATTTCCTTGACGTCACACCCATGACGTCACAAAAATGACGTGCTGATGACGTCATCACCCCTTACGTCACCAAGATGACGTCATCGATGTCACAAAGGTCAAGGTCACGCTGAAACCTAAAATTTTTTGGCACTTTTGCTGTTTCTCGCACTACGCTCCGAGTTTCAGTCACAGTTACCATGACCTTGACGACTTGGAGCGAATTTGCGATGAGAAACAGCAAAAGTGCTGAGGAAACTTGAAGTTTGCAACGTGACTCTGCCTAAACCGTCATGTGACACCGCTCGGGTGACCTTGAACTGACCCAGAAGCCCCCATTCGACCATTACTGCAACCGCGATGCGCACCCTAAGACAGACACCGAGCGACTGACTGTCCGGCCCCGCGCACTCTAGGTATATGGGAAGTGGTGGGGGAAATTGTGATGACCTCGGGAAACTTGAAAATGTCAAGCCGGGTAGCACCGTTTCGGTGCTACCTCAAAGTTACATGCTAAAGTGTGATGACCTTGAGTAAAAACATAGAAATACTACAAGTTGATACCGTCCCAGAGTTAAAGTGTGGTGACATTGAGTCAAAACACTGAAATACTACAAGTTAAAATCATCCCAGAGTTAAAGTGTGATGACCTTGAGTCAAAACACAGAAATACTACTACAAGCCGATCCCGCCCCCAAAGTTAAAGTGTGACGATCTTGAGTTAAAACACTGAAATGCTATAAGTCGAAATCATCCCAGAATTAAAGTGTGATGACCTTGAGTCAAAACACAGAAATAGTACAAGTCGATATCATCCCAGAGTTAAAGTGTACTGACCTAGATTCAAAACACAGAAATACTACAAGTTGATGTCGTTCCAAAGTAGAAGTGTGGCGACCTTGAACTACCCCAAATTGTCAGGAATTGGAGTAGCAACAGCGATGTGCACCCTTCGACGGACACCAAGCGACTGACTGTCTGGCTCTGCGCACTCTAGGTATATGGAAAGTGGTGGGGGAAATCTCAAGGTCATCCAAATTGGGTTTTAAAAAATAAGAAACTCTAAACTTCATGCTCCTCTTCTTCCCTTTCCACCTCATTTGTAGGATATATGGTTGACAACGGTAAATGTGACAAATACTCCGGTGATTGTTGACCTCCACTGTGATCTGATTCTTGATCGTCTTGCTGCATTATAACTTCAGACCAATCATAATCTAAAGTGACCTTGAGCTTTATTCCCGGGTTGTCGAGGAGAATAGACTTCATCCAATCGCAGATGGTTTCTAAATAATGCACGTCGTTGATTGTCAATTTCCAACTTGTAGTGGGTACATCTTCGGTGGAAGACATGTCATCGCAAGCAGGTGTGTCCGCCATGGTTGTTGGAGGAGGAATGATGCTTTTTGCAGCGAGCAATGCTGGTATAACAGAGTGGTGGGGGAAATTTCAAGGTCACCCAAATGGAGTTTTAAAAAAGGAAACTTTGTCTATTTACTTATAACATAACCACTTAAACTAAAAGGATTGGGATCAACAGTACGTTTAATCATCATATTCGGTATATTCTTCATGTTTCTCAGTTTTCACCTCCGCCCAAATAGTACCTCCACTCTTTAGCTCCTTTTCGGCTTCTTCTAGTTGCTGGGTAATCGCCATCTGACATTGAAGTTCAAAATCATCACGCGGCACAGATCCGCAAATATCCATTTGAGCCAACCAAAGCTGCCTAAGGTTCTTTTCCTTTTCCTCGACAGCTTCGACGGCTGCATGTAATTCCTTTTCTGTAATAGAGGAGTCCCACAATTGTTGATGATCGGTTTTGTTGACAACCTCATTTTTGGACTCCTTGTACAAATCGTTCAGCTCCTGCTGAGTCTTAATGGTTACCTCCTCGTAACTAGCACAACTTACATTGAGAGACATCTTGATGTTGTATGGTTGACCGTTGGAGTTGAAATGAAGCTGAGGTACAGCGCTTGGGGGTACTATAAAAAAGTGGGGGAAGTTTCAAGGTCATCCAAATTGTGTTTTAAAAAATCCTATCTTGTTACTGCAGAAGCTTTAAACATGAGGTCTACAGTGTCACTGAAGTTAAAAGCTTCTGCAGTAACAAGATAGGTGTTTTTTCTCTTTTACATCTTTAATATAATAAAGAAATAAACATATTCTACAATGGTAAGAAGAAGAAACCAACTGCTAGTCAGCTGAAATAATCCAAAGTCTGGCTCGCTTCAGTCTTCATGGACGCCGGTGATGAAGTCGCTGGAGAAGAGTAATGTTCAGACTCTTCTTTTGGGTGTCGGAGATTGCGTATATTGCAAGCGTAGACTTGCACATTTATACGGTAGCCTCGCGCCACCATCAGCTGCAACTCCTTGTATAAGTCGTTCAGCTCCTGCTGAGTCTTAATGGTTACCTCCTCGTAACTAGCACAACTTACATTGAGAGACATCTTGATGTTGTACTGTTGACCGTCGGAGTTGAAATGAAGCTGAGGCACAGCGCTTGGGGGTACTATGAAAAAGTGGTGGGGGTGTTTGCATTGAAGCATGTTTGACCTTTAGCTTGGTGGTAGGGGTAACTGTGAAATGCAAAGGTCAAAGGTCAAGGTCACCCGCGAAGTTTAAAAAAAAATGCAACATATCAATATGTGACAAACCTCACATATTGATATGTTGCATTTTTGTCTTTTGTATTTTTTTTTTGTCTTTTATGGTTTATTTATAAAACATTACAATAACATATGTACAACAGTAAAACTTAAATCTAACACTGCTGCTTGTCGACGATGTGGATGGTCAACTCGGTGGAATTGCTACCCGTGCAACCGTGGGAAACCAGGTAGAGACAGCCAGGTTGGATGGAGCGCAGATCCTCGTTCTGGAGGAGATGGACGAATCGTTTTGGCAGGTAGACTTGGAACTTGGGCTCATCCCCCGGAGTGAATGGTGCCTCGCTAAGACTGCAGCAGATGGCCTCTCCAACTGTAGTCTCCATCTTCTTCATGGCGTGGATAATGTAGTGCTTCTCATCTTTAAGTTCGGAACACTTCTTAACAGGTAGTATGGTAGATTTGGAGTGAGCATTGAACTGCTCAACCAAAGTTTGCAGGAACTGGTGAGATGCCATGGTTGAGTTAAAGAGTGTCTTCTTCTTCGTCTTCTTGCTGGGAGATGTTGTCGTCTCGGAATCTCGAGTAATACTCATGCCAGGTCCCAGTCTGCTCCTCACTTATATAACCCCCGTCACCCCCACCACTCCCCACTTCCCCACTTTGAAGGTAAGATGCGAGTTTATAGGCGTTTTTTAAAGCACAATGTCTATCTTTTTCATGTTCTGGACTTTTAGTACAAATACAAACATTTTCCATCGTATACTTGTAGTTTTTATCCAAGTCCACATCATTAACCGAAACATGAGTAAATTCTTCGATCCATCTCTTCTTTTCCAGTCCTTTTGTATAAATATTGGTAAATCTGTTTGAAAAC